>JASKGM010015854.1:0-33256 GCA_034509205.1 Ceratonia siliqua
TTTACCTAAAACCTAGCCAACCATGTTTGTTGACAAAACCAACACTCCATGGATGGCCATCTTCATCTTCAAGGATTTGGAGAAGAAATCTTCAAGCCTTTCAACTTGGAATAAGCCTCCTCTTCGTCCTCCTCAATCTCCAGACCAAGAGAACCCTTTTTCCCCTCCACCAAATCTGTTTCTGATGTAAAAATAATGACTTTTAATGATAGATCACGCACGAGCGCGGCGGCGCTGGCTTCCCAGCGCTACGGCACAGAGTCCTGGAGTTCACTTTACTGGTACTATTTTGGGACCGCGGAGCCAAGATCTTGAGCTACGGCTCTGGCCTCTCTGACTTGTGGAAGCCGCTGCATTGGGTTTCTGAAGCCGCGGTGCCAAGTCCTCTAACTTTACGAAATTTCATATTTTGAGTGCTGCGGCGCTGGCTTTCAAGGCTGCAGCGCCAGGACTTCTGACTTAGGATATATTTCTTCATTTATGATCCTGCAATTGAAGCACAAACTTGCTTAAGAGTTGATAATGAGGAATGAGAGCCAAGTATAAGAAAACATATTAAGTTCAATGATTTTTCTTCTTTTATAGCACATTTTTCTCAACAATAAAGCTTGTAGAGTGCACTTTCGCACACTCATCAGAACTCTTTCTACTATAACTTCTGCATGCCCTTGGTATTTATGTGTTCATAGCATGAGTTGTAGAAGTATTCTCAGAACTTGAATGTAGCTCTAAACTAATCTAATCAACCAAATGGCTTAAACAAATGGGTATCATGTTTATCCCGACACCTCCAGCGTATGTTTCCCATCTTCCAACTTTCATAAAGTTTACTAATTAGGTAACTAATAAAGATTTTTGCTCACACCCGACCCCGGCTAATCAATTGCATTGCCTTGATTATGGATTTCTTGTATGTAGAAATCTAGCTGCAAGTAGGGCCATTTAATAAATCTTAATTTGAAAGGCTATTTGCTGGTCGATGAAAAAGAATAGTGGTCTCAATTCTTTAAACCCATTTTGTAAACTAGAAAATGCCAACGAATAGGAAACTATTATTAATGGGGGGATACTAATTACATTCAAGATTGATGAAATCATCATGAATTGTTATAAAATTCCTGGGCAGCAAATTCAAACATCGCTACTAGTTAATAAAATGTTCAATCAATGGTTGAGTTAGGCTCAACAATATTTTCAATGGTGGTCCTTTAAAATGGTGGTAGGAGAACATTATGCATTACAGATGGGACATGCCACCTGCTAGTTCCAAATGATCAACGTTATTTACACTTACACAACCTTTTGATTATGGCTTCTTTAATAGTGAATGCGAAAGTTAATAGGCTTTGGAAGATTGGTTGTTGTTGGTCTCCCTCATTCAATAGACTTGAAGGAGTTAAAAACACACTTGTATTAGACATTGATTTAATTTACTTAATAAAACACACTTGGATTAAAAAAATTTCAAAGACCAAAAATTAAATTCATATAGTGATAACATATCCTATGGACCCTACCACATGTGATCTAAAACTCTTATCATCTTCCTCTTCTTTTAATCTATATCTTATGCTTTCCAATCAAGATATTTGTACATAGGTCATGTGAAGGTCACTTCCTTTCTAATAGCACTCAGAGAGATTAGGGACTATACTATCAACTACACCCATTTCTCTATTTCTATAATACAATTTAGCAGCTATTTCTTGTTCCTTCAATTAAAATATCCATGTAAATATATTTACTTTGTAAAGCAATAATGGGTTATAATTAGTAGTTTATTTTGAAAATCATAAATGCATTAGATTCTCGCTCGCCGTCTCAATCGCTTTATCTCCATCTCCATCAATCTTCATAGGAATTAAGTTTTTCTCTTGAGCTTTTTGGTTAGTTGCTATTAATTTATAATATAAAAATATTACGTAACTAGGATTATACTTAAATATATTTGAAGATCTCTTAACACATAGCATAAACATAGTTTGTATTGAGTAAAGAACATAGGATTATACCTATGGTTTGTACTTGGTATATGACTAAATGTTTTCATTACTTATGTATATGATACTTTTGCTAAACCCTAAACTATAGACTACTTTAGGGCATGTGATGTAAAGATGACAAATGAGTCTAGAGAAATAATAATATTCATTAGGATCAATCCAATCACATACCAATCATCTAATATGTTAAAAGATAAAGTATCCCTGCAGATAGACACAAGTCTATTAGTAATGTTGAAAATATGTAAAAGGTAGTGAAATTTAAACTATATGAAAAAGAATGTGTTTTAACATCATCCATAAGTTATTTTGATTGTTAATTCATAAGATTGGGGTTGTTTTAAAGTCCTTTTCTCTGAGGACGTTAAAAAGCTTGATGAAATTTTGTGCTTGATTTAATAGGTTATTTATTTGGGCAATATACACATGGACATACCTACACATCATAATTGGATGGATAACCAATTGAATAACAAACGATATTTGGATGATGAATTTGTTGATGGGGTGTACGAGATTCTCACATTTGCATGCACACAAGAAAATTTGATATGTTGGCAGCTGCACAAGCACCATTATGGGATGGGTGTCAGAAGTATTTAAAGTCATCAATGGCATGAGCTGAAAGAGTGATTATAACATGACTTTAATTGTTTTAAATCATGGTAGATATAATGAGTGATGCATTTCTAGGTGGTAATCGAATGTCTCCTAATTTTTATCATGCCAAAAAGTCAGTGGAAAAATTAGGCTTGGGTTGTATAAAGATTGATTGCTATTCTAATGGATGCATGTTGTATTACAAGGATGATGAAAATGAGAGGAATTGTAAATTTTGTGGAATGGAAGGTTAAAAAAATTTTCGCTCTGAGGGATATTGTTAAAGAAACCCCCTTGAAATGGGCATGGTATTTTCTAATTGTTCGAATGCTACAAGGACTTTATTCATCAATGGCCACTGCATGTCACATGCAATGGCACCGGGAGAATCCAAGAGAGCCTAGTATCTTATCTCACGCATCAGACAGAGAAGCGTGGAAACACCTTGATGAAACTTATCCCAAATTTGCTCGAGACCCCTGAAATGTAAGATTAGGGTTATGTGGTGCTGGCTTTTCTCCATATAGGTCATCTGGAAACTCTTATTCATGTTGGCTTATCATTTTTACTCCTTACAACCTTCCTCCTCGAATGTGCATGAAAAGAGAAGTTATATTTCTAACCATAATTATTCTGGGTTCATTTAATCTAAAAAGTAAAATTGATATATATCTGTAACCATTCATAGATGACCTAAAAATCTTATGGAATGAAGGTGTGAAAACTTATGATGTGTCATTGAAGCAAAATTTCATGATGAGGGCTATTTTGATGTGGACTATCAATGATTATCCTGCATATGGAATGTTGTCTGGATGGATGACTGTTAGAAAACTCTCTTGCTCGTATTGTATGGAGAGGTATGAGGTGTTCTCTCTAAAACATAGCAGGAAGACTTCATTTTTTGATTGTCACAGGCAATTTTTTGCTAGTGGATCATCCATATAGGAAGGCACATAATGCTTTCAAAAAAAAAAATAGTGTGGAGTCCTCATTGCCACCTCCACTCTTGTCCGGAGAAAAAATATGGCAACTCATCAGACACTTACCTAGCATATAAGAGTCTTAAATTTCTAATCCATTTGGGTATGGGGTTGATCTCCATTGGACCAAAAGGTTTATATTTTGAGAGTTGCCTTATTGGAGAACACATCTTCTTCGTCATAATGTCAATGTGATGCACACTGAGAGGAATGTGTTTGTTGCATTATTTGACACAGTCATGGAAGTTAAGGGTAAAACCACTGATACATCCAAAGTTAGGTTGGACTTGGCTGAACTTTGCAGATGAAAAGATCTGCATCTACAAGATGTTGGGGGTGGTAGACTCAAGAAACCCAAAGCACAATATGTATTCACCAAGAAACAATAGATATATGTTTGTCAATGTGTTAAAGATATGAAGTTTTCTGATGATTATGTAATTAATTTGGGTATGAGTGTTGATATGAGCGAAGCTAAGTTACATGGGTTGAAAAGTTCTAATTGTCATGTTTTTATGCAACATCTACTCCAATTGCTTTTAAATTGTTACTGAAGCCCATATGGTATACACTTGTTAAGTTAAATCTTTAGAGAATTCTGATCAACGATGTTGAAGGTTGATCAATTGTTCATGATGGAGACTAATATTCCCATTATCTTGTGCAAATTAGAACAAATATTTACTTCGAGCTTCTTTGACTCAATGGAGCACTTACCCATTCACTTTCCATATGAATTCAAGGTTGGAGGTCTTGTTCATTATCGGTAGATGCATCCATTTGAAATGTTGTTTCTTTTGACTCTTTAATACATTATACCTTTTTGTTGAAATAATGTGATTTCTATAATCATACTTTGGGTCATATTCTAATTAGGTTCTTATGCACACTTAAAGATAAAGTGAAGAACAAGGCTAAAGATGAAGGTTCCATCTGTGAAGCTTATTTAGTGGAAGAAACATCAACATTTGCCTCTTATTATTATCCATCCCACATTCCTTGTAAAAGGACGAGAGTCATCCGTAATAATGATAGAGGTAAAGGTTGTTCATTTTCTTCACCATTATCAATATTCAATTACCGAGGACATTTGATTGGGAAAGCTTATAAACGTCAACTAGATACTAAGGAATTTGAAGTTGCCATCCTTCACATTCCTCAAATTATCCTAGGGTTTAGCCTTTCTTAGAGTAAGTTTGTCATAATGTGAAGGCCGGAAAAGGCACAGTTATGACCTTAAGACAACAAAAGGATAAAAAATATAGAGATAAAACATAATGGAGTCGCCACCAATTAATTATAAGAATAATTGGGATACTTAAAAAAAACAAAAAACCGACCCTTGAAACCAGAGGATTGGTTCGAGAGTCTAATTACGTATAGGGAAGGTGTTAGGCACCCTACAACATCCATCCCGAAGGATGGTAATCCTAGATTGTTTGTACTTTAATTTTATTCTAATTTTAATTACCACCTTTTATTAATATGATAAAAAAATAAAAGATGAAAAAATTAGATATGCCTTACTGGGTAAGTACTTACGTAACCCAAGAGGGATCAAGTTTCACGTAGTTCAAGATAATTAGATGAAGCGTATTGAGCTATAAGGAAAAATAAACTTTCACATAAAGCTCAACAAAATGGGAGAACAATTTTTCATATAATGTTTAGAGGAATTAGGACTCTAGGGGAAGAACAACTTCCACTTAAAGCCTAGGGGAATCAATAATGTGGAGGTACCGAGTCCTCACCCAAAGCGAAGAAAATATGACAATGTGGAGGCACTAAGTCCTCACCTAAAGCCTAAGGAAATTGATTTTTGAACAAAGAAGTAATTTGAAATGCTATAATTTCAAAATTACTTTTTAATTCTAAATTACTTGTTCAAGTTGGCCATTGGAACGTTGGCTTTAAATCATTAAAAGAAATTTAATCGAAGTGGGCCATTGGAACCCAAAATAATGTAATATAATATTTTAATTTAATAGGCTCTTGAAACCCAATTCTAAAAGCCAACTTTGGTTCAATGGGCCTTTGAAATCCTAATTCTAAGTGACATTGAACCCAAATAGCTTAAAGCGAGATATGGATTTTGAGGAACCCACTTATTTCAAAAAAATTTCAAATTAAAAGGAATTTCCAAGTATTCATATTAAAACAAATTTATTTAATTTATTTTCCACAAAAACTTTATTAATAAAAAAAACCCTTATTTCATTTTTTGTTAATTTCTTAAACAATACACGAAGTGCATTGGACAACTTTCACCTATTACCATAGGCTAAAATAAATGAAAACAAATAAAATGAAATAAATGAAAAAAAATAAATAAAAATAAATAAAAATAAAAATAAAAATAAATGGATGACTTATGCCTTACACAATGGAAATGGGAGTAAATAAACAAAATCATGATATTACAACCCACAAAAATTGAAACAACCCAATTTAAAATAAATAATATAATAAAATAAAATAAAAATGTAAAAATTAATGCAATACACCTGAACAAGACAAATAACTAAAAAAACTTGCATAGCATAATATTTACAAGCTAGAAAAATCAAAGATGAAGATAACAAAAAATAAAAACTAAGGAATAAATAAATAAACTAAGTTAAAAGGCCAAAGGGGACACCAAGTTCACAAATGCCCATGAAAACATTAACATAATCATATCAAGAGGTTTACATCCAAACAACATAATATTGAATCAGAATCCAAAATTCAAATCACATATAGTTTAGATCTATATCAAGCTTGAAGCAAAAATGAATCCAGTTTTAAACTAAGATCCAAACCTTTGAAGCCCAAATTAAATTCAAATTTGAATCATCATATATTTAATCTTGAATGGAAATCATACATGGAAGTAGAGATAAAATACTTTTGGGTAATAAATCAACAATTATTTAAACTCAGGGCAGGAATTACTTTAGACCTAAGATGAAATCAATTCTAAATCACGGAGTGAAAGCATACTTAACCTACAGATTAAAGTATCATAAAAATCAAGTTGAATCAAAGATGACTTTTTTTTTTAAACCAACAGACCTGAAAATATCTAAATCTCCAGACTAAGTTATGTTCTAAATCAAAACTCAAAACTAGATTTAACTCAAAATATGACTCATCATCAAAATGAACTTAATGTACCCTCCATGCCACCAGTGTACCCCTCATCTCAACAAACTCAAAGAAATGGAGAAGCTTACCTCCTCAACGTCACAAGACAATTCCCCTTTTGCACTAATCTCCAAAGGCCGAGTAGCAATTGTAGAGTCACCTCCAAAATTTCTCTCTAAGCCCTGGTGTATCCTTCCATGAGAAAACCATGAAGTCCTTCTCTCTGCCCAGAAACTTCTCTCTCTATTTTCTGTCCTTCAACCAGTCTCACAGCTTCCTATTTATAGCTAATGATTCAGGCACTTGGGGTTGGAGATTCATGTGCGAGATGGAGTGTGAAGGGAGAGATATCTGTGGATATTGTGACATCACCATGGAGAGGCTGAGTGTATAGGTCGTGAACTTGAGCTATGTAAGAGCATCTTGGTGCATTTTACACACAAGGGGGGACCACCGTGCATGCGTGAAATGGAAAAAGGTGTGAATATGTGCAAATATGGTGAGGGGTGAAGGGACATTGCTGTCTAGTGTAGAGAGTTCATCTAGTGCTACTGCATGAAGTTGGCAGTGAAGTGCTGCAGCTTGAAATCTAAACATGGGCGTAGGGGCATCGCAGATGTGTCACAGGCGTTGCGAGGTGCAAAGGAAACGGTAAACGAGATACATGCAAATTGGCTGTGAGTGAATGTAACAGCAAGGTAGAACATGTGGATGGGTGAAGGAGATGACCAAAAGTGTTGGGTGTGCAGGGATGAATGGATGGTAGAGGGGAGGAGAGGAGAAAGTAGGGACCATGTGTGGCTAGGTTTTTTTCAAATGAAGAAAAGGATAAAAATGAGATGATGGGTTGGGTTAAAGGGGGAAATAGGCTGTGGATCTGGACTGACCCGGTTCATGGCATTGGGTTGAGGCAATTAAAGGTTGGGCTAACAATAAAGAGAAAGAGATTGGGTCCAAACAGAAGAAAAAAAATATCTAGAAGTATATTATTGCTTCTCTATATATTTTTGGTATTTATTCTTTCTATATATATTTTTTATTTTCTTTGTATATATATATATATTTTTTATTTTCAAATTTTGTATTTTAATTTATTTTTCTATTTTAATTTATTAAAATTTTAAAATGAGACTAGATAAAATACAGTGTTGACAAAGTTCATTCCAAAGTTCCTTTTATCTAGTACTGATAGTTCTTGAAAAATATTTTTATGTCACTAATGATAAAATATCGATAATATATATGCATATTATTTGGGAGAACTCATACCTAATATCACTTATGCACAACTTGAAAAAGAGATTTCCTCAAACTTCAGTTCATAGTTCAAAAATTATGTGGTTTATTCTTTAATTATTGTCCACATAATTTTTAGTAATTGAATCATCAATGTCTAATTATATGGTCTCTTATTAATATTAGGTGGGTAATCAAGAAAATGTAGTATGTGATGATTTTATAAAAAGTTTGGCATAGAGTCCATTGTGCATGGTTGAAATATGGAATGCATACTATGTCAATGGTTTTAGATTTCACGCAAAAACTTGGTCTGAAGGGATGAAAAACTTCCAATTATGGTGTATGTTTTTAAGGTAATGATTGTAGTCAATCTAGAAAATGACTTCTATGGGATAATAACATATATTATAAAAATTCAATATATCGTTTTTCCCTTGAAGAAGTTAGTCTTGTTTAAATGTGATTGGTTTGACCCTACTCCTAATCAGGGGACAAGGACTTATTTCAATTATGCGTTGGTAGAGGTAAAAGCATCTATGAGGTATAAATCACATGACCCTTTCATACTTGCTCAATACGTAAAGTAAGTTTATTACACTCCATATCCAGAAGACAACCCAAGGTGGTTATGCATTGTTAAGATGAAGGCTCAAAGTATAGTTGTTGCTCCTGAGATACCAAACCATGAAGAGGATCAAACATGCCTAGATAATGAGATATCCCAACTATTACCAACAATTACTGATGATGTTTTAGACCAAAGCCTAGTTGATAAAGAAGGTCTGCCTGAGGAAGTTGATCATTTCTAGCTGGACGAAACTAACCTGGAAGACGATGATGAAAATTTGTCAATGACAAGTTATACTGAATCTGAGGAGGAGTTTATAGATTTAGATTTAGATTAGGTCAAATTTTGTTTTTCTTGTAATTGTTAGTCTACGACATTTATGCAAATAGGACTAAATACTAGATAAATTTATGCAAATTGTGTTTTTTTATATTTCACACTTATACAGTTTCTTGATATCCCGAAAATGTAAATAGTTCTTTATATCAACTTATTCTTTGAATAGTTTTATTGCATGTAGATAGATGGTAGGTAGAGGACGAGGAAGAGGAAGAGGTACAGGCCGTGTTGAAGGTGCTAGTATAATGGTATCTACCTCATGGATAGCCACCCCCTATACTTCCTTTAGTCCATCCATTCCCCAACCAAGCTCTGTTCCCACCCATTCACCTACCCCACCTACCCCAGCCGCAGCCACATACTCACATGGTCAGTGCCCCACATTGCCTAAAACCTCAACTACCCTTGCCACACCCTCTGATGCTGGACCTTCTCCTTCGACCCCAGCTACCACAACGCCTATATATAGGATTGTTGATCCAGTGGATGGACACACATGGATTAAACAAGCAAGACATTAGAGTAAGAGGCATTTTAAACTATGCAAATTTATTGGTTTCTAGTCATTTCATAATAATTGTGAATTTTGTGCTAATAATTTTTATATCAACTTTTAGCTTTAAGCCGACTAGTGGAGTGTCAGCTACCATATCTGAAATCATCAAAAGCAAGTTTAAGGGACCATGGATTCAGTGGACCAATGTTCCTAAAGATGACAAAGATATGTGGTTCAAAGAGTTTAAGGTTAATTAGATTTTATTTCTTTGATTTAAGCAAATATGTGCTAATATTATGACTCTTTCTACTTTTATGCTAATGTTTCAGTTTACCTCAATGCAAAAGAAATATAAATGGCTCCCTATTAATTATAGGAAGGTTAGGACACATTTCAACAGCAAGGGTGAAAAATGCATAAGAAATGCAATGAAGAGAATCAAATATAGACAATGCACTGAGTCCTGGATCCTTGTTGAAGTTAGAGGAGAAATGTTCAAGCAATTGGAGAATCCAAAATTTAAGGTCATGAGTGAGCAAAATAGTAAAAATAGGCTTTGTGATGCTAGTGTCTCTCTCCACACTGGTGGTTCTATTTCTATATCAGAGCACATGAAGAGACTAGTATTTTCCTTCAAAATCTTTTTCATTTCTTTTTAAATATTCTCAAATAATTAATTTTTCTCCCTTGGTGTTTATACGTAGATGATTGATTTACAAAGGGAGCTAACTCCGTTTGAGCTCTTCACACAAATTAAGCGCTGCAAGAAAAATTATGCTTGTGTATCTGAAAAGGCTGCACAATATGGCGTAAGTTTTCTTGCATTTATTGTATCATTTATTTATTTCTCTTGTTGATGCAATCTTAACCCAATTTCTTGATGGTTTGGTTTATTTTTTAGCTAGAATATACAAAGCAGAAAGAAGAGATAAGCTGACATGCATCTATAAGGGGGTACTAGTACTACACATGAGCTCTCTGCTACATCTAAAAACCAATTATACTTTGATGTGGTTGGTGGAGTCAATAAGAAAGAGTGGGTGTTTGGCCTTGGAAAGCAGGCAACTTATTATACTGAGGGTTCTTTTTCTAATGCTAATCAAGTTAGTTCCCACTTTAAGCTTCAGACCATGCAATAAACAATGTTTAAATTGTGCATAGAGTTACAGGAAAACAAGGAAATAACACGTAGCTAACAAGAGATGATGAGGAACCAATAAGAGATAATGTGGAGCACACAAGATATGATGCATCTTCTTATCTAGCATATTAGGATTACTGCTCCTGCTGAAGCCAGTCCATCTCAACCTTCGGTTCCTATGCCAGCTCCTCCTCTTCTTGCTACTTAACCCTTGGTTGCAAGTGAATCGCCTAGCAACCAGGACATGGGTGATGATTTAATCGATGATTATGATCAATAGAGATTAATACTTATTAAGAACATTTGAATTGTTTTTTAACTATTTTAAATGCAATAATTGATTTTTTTTCCTTTTTGAGCCTTCAATTTTGATTGTTGGATAAATTTGATAGGAAATAACTTGAGGAACCACCAAAAAATGGGTATGGAAAGGTCCACTTTTTTTTAATATAAGGAGGAATTAGAGGAGGCCAAAGTCCACCTCTAAGTCCATCTCTTAATAAATTATTGGAGGATGATAAAATCCACCTCTAATTTTAGAGGGAGAATTAGAGGCGGAAATAAGTCCGCCTCTAATTCTCCTTCTAATATTAGAGGAGGATTTCAGCCGCTTCTCATATCAAATTTAAATCGGCCTCTAATTAGAGATGAAAATAAAATCCACCTATAATAGAGGGCTACATCTTTATTTATATGCTTTTTCCCTCTATTTAGAGGCAGCTCTAAATCCGCCTCTAAATACCTTGCGATGCCCTTTTGCCCCTAAAGCTGCCTCAAATGAGGTGTATTTTTCTCCTTTAGAAGGGGAAAGTTTGCCTCTAAAGCTTTTTGTTTGTAGTGCATAATAATATACTTGAAATAAATTTTTGGATTTGTAAAACTTTAGGCATATAAAGATAAGTGAAATCCACTCAAAGAAAAGCTTTCCATGGCCAAAACTCCACTTGCCCCACAAAATGTATGCCTGGAGTAAACTTGTTGACAATCAAGACTCAAGAATTTATTTTTGGAACCCCTATAATTTTAGTTTAGAAAATCAGCCCCAAAAACCCATAATAGCATGAAATAACCCCACTCCACAATCAAGTTTCGGCCAAAACAACAAAAAGGTAACAAGAACCCAAGGTTTTCAAGCTTCTAAGACTAGAATAACTCACCTGAGGTCCCAAGATGATTTGGAACCAAAAACCCAAAGAAATCCCACTCTAAAATCACGGTCCAAATGTCCAAGGATGAGATTTTTGAGTTATTTTACAAAATGAAAACTAGAGGGTGCAAGAGGACCTCGAGATGAAGAACTTTTGTGAAAGAAGAAGAGGAAAAGAAGTGTATATTTTCTGAGCGCAAGCTTTGAAAATTTCTCCAATGGCCATCCAAGAGAGACAAAGAGAGAGAGCGTGATGAGGAAGAAAAGTAGAGGGGAAGAGAGGCTAGGGCTTCTTGAAGAACTCTTGAGGGCAAGATGACCAATTTGTCCTTCACTTAACATTTTATTTCTATTTTTTTATTACTCAATTAAATAAGAACTATTCATTTAAAATTCTAAAAACTACTTTTAGATAAATTTGTTAAGAAAATATTGATAAAAAATGACTTATTTAAAAAGCCATTATATTACTCTCTATTATTTTATTTTTATTACTCAATTAAAAAAGAACTATTCATTTAAAATTCTAAAACTTCTTTTATATAAATTTCTTAAGAAAATATTGATAAAAAAATTATTTATTTAAAATGCATTACATAGAATTTATATTCCCTCACAAACTACAAACTTCTTTTTCTTTTCTAACATTTGCAAAAGATTTGTGAGGGGTTTTTTTTTTTAATTTTCGGGAGAATTTTACACAATTTATCTTATGCTTTAATTTGATTTTAGGTCTAAAATTTATCTATAATTATTTGTATTTTTAATTATATTTTTTTAATTGCTTAATACTATTTGAATTTTTAATTATTACAATATTTAAGTTTTAATTACTTAGTTGTCTTTTTATTTGCTACTTTCTCTTTTAATTTAATTTTTATATTTATCTATCTCTTGTATTTTAATTAATTTAATAATTATGTGTATTGGATACTACGTCGCTCATGATTAGCTGATGAAGATCCTTGTAATGTCTCTTTTAAATAAACATTTTTTTTTCAAACCAATATTTCCTTAAGACACTTCACCTCATATAATTATGTTGATTTGAAAATGAATAATTTTCATTTAAATAAAAAAATTATTTAAAAAATATAGGCAAATAAAATGGTAATTTATGAAATAAACATATGCATAGAATAAATAAAAACAGCAAATTAAAAAAATATATTAGAAATTTTTGTTAAACTCTACTTGTCCTTCAAAATGAGCATTTAGGGCCTGTTTGTTTAGACTTATCAAATAAGGTCTTTTGTGCTTTTTCTTTAGAAAAAATGTCTTTTTTAGAAGTAAAAGTTGTTTGTGTTTAGATGCAATAATTAAGAATGATTTTTGAATCAGAAAATAAAATAGCATTCTCTCTCATCTATCAACTTATCATTTTGAAGGAAGCCAAAAAATTTGAACGTCCTCTAAAAGAAGAAAAACTCCTTATTTTTAACTTCTCCTTTTGAGAGAAATTAAAATAAATAGACTGTTTTTTTTAAATAACTTATTTTAAAAAAATTATTTATTTTAAAAACAAGTCTATACAAACAGGACCGTAGTTATTTTAAGTATAAAAAGTGGGTGGTTTTGTTATTTATCTCGCCAGCCGAAACACACCAGTTCCCATGAGCCTCTCAACTAGCTTCCAATAGAAAACTCAATCAACCCACACGATTTGCATCTCCTTCTTCTCCAGCGTTTGTTTCTCATCGCCAAGCAAATTCTCCTACTTTCCTTGGCCATTTCCTCTCTTCATCATGTTCGGTCAGTAGTTAAATTTCTAAAAAATGCATGACTCTGTCTAGTAGTTTCATCTCAGTAGCTTCTATTCTTACGTCTTCATCAAATTCGACACCCATTGCTAGAAACAATTCCTATATCAAGTAAATTTCTAAACTTATTTCAGCGTTTTAGCTTAGCATTTGATTTGATAGGGCTTAGTGTCTTAGGATTAGGGTTTGAATTTGTGGGTTTTCAACTGCTATGTTCATGGGTTTGGGTATTTGATTTCCTTGAGTTTTATGATTTAGTTATTGTTCTTCTTTTGTTCCCCGTCTGTAAACTATTGCTTAATCTCATGACAGCGTGAGAATTTCATTGATAATTGATTTTCAAGAGTAATTGACTGGTAGTTTGATTTTGGTATATGAAAATTGGTGGCCCAAAAGTTTATGATTTAAACAATGGCTTCACATTTTTTGGATTTGACCGAATGTGAAATTCTTTCTCACTTAAATTGATGAAGCCAACCACTTGTAATTCGATTTCTTCTGATTTTGATGCTCAACCTTTGGAAAAAAAAATTTTACCGCTTAAACTTTAGTTCAAAATCAGTTTCATTTGCCTTGATTGATATTTCGGGTAAACTATGTGATGAGAACCACCTAGGTAGAACTCACCCTTAAAAGCTAGCTCGTGGAGGGAGGGTGCCCAAAGCCTATATAAGCCCCTCACCAGGTACCCATACACCTGATGTGGGACTCTTTCCCATAATACAGTAACAATCCTTCCCCCTTAAGAATTGACGTCCATGACGGTCTACTCTGGCTGCCTACTCAGGGTGGCATTCACTCTAGTCTTTCTAGGTAGACTTTTCCTTGGTCACTCCTTTCCAGGTTGCCCCTTTCGCAGCTCTGCCGGCACCCAAAGGATCGAACTACTCTGATACCATTTGATACATGCGTTTTGGTAGAACTCACCTCCAAAAGCTAGCTCGTAAGGGGAAGGTGCCTAAGGGCCTTATAAGCCCCACACCAGGTGCATTTCCACCCAATGTGGGACTCCCAAGTTTCCTTAACTTATGGTTCCTAACACTATGTTTTTTTGTAGATTCAATACACATTCTAGGATTTCATTGTTCCCATGTTTTGCTGGCTACATGCTTATCTTTTGTAAAAGTTTTTCATTTGTTTTCTTTTATTTGGTCTGAATCTGAACAGTTTTGATACCCACGTACTCCTTGAAACCTTTCTGGCAATCTTAGAAAAAAATTTATAACTTTCATTCCCCTCTTCTTGTACATGCACTATTATATCTTTTTGTTTTGGTTTTCTTTGATATGCTTTCCATAGTTACAGCTTTGGGAAATTTAATTTTTTTTAAAAGATAGTAATGTTTAATTGCCAATATGTTATTATGAGAATTACCAATTAAATTACTAATGTATGCTGAGCTATAACCTATAGGATCCATGTTTCTATTCAACTTTTTATCATATTCACTTCAAGTTGGCATATGCAATTATTAGTGTAACTAAGTTCAAGATTTTTGTAACCCATGGTTTGATTAAGGTGATAGAGTTTCACAATTTGGTGAGGTTGGGTGAAACCCTCAAAGAGTAGAGTTATTTGGGTAAGCTTTCATAATAGTAAGGTGAGTGGATTTCACTTATCTTTGGATACTTGGAGCATTATAATTTTAGAAACAAAAATATTTGAAGTGCTATTTATGACTATTATAGAATAAAAATAAATGTTATGTTATATTATGCTAAGTTTCAAGATGATTTCATATTCTAAGAGCTAATGAAATGATTCTTTTTATTATTCAATTTTTATGAAAGTACTAAATGGTGAAGAATGCAAATTTTTGTGAAAGTAAGATGAGCAAGTTTGAAACTTGGAATTTAATATAGATTTTCTCTAGGACTCGTGATTGAGTTATGGTAGAATCACTAGGTGCATCTAGGTCTTAACCTCTGCCAGTGAGTAAAGGAATCCTGGTAGAGGTTAAATTCTTCTCGTATCAACCTGGTCCTGCACATCCCGGTCCAATGAGGACGGCCAGGGCGCGGATGGCCAAGTGGGGTAGGAATGAACCAAACTCATATTGAAGTTTGAGTTCTTTCATGGAACATTTATAGATCCTGGTATTGACCTTATCTATAGATGAAATTTTGGTTATAAATTGTTGTTTACGTGGTATTGACCTTACAGTTCTTTGATATGATACTATTTTAATTATTCCCAGAATAATGTGTATTACTTGATAAGTGCATATTTGATATTCTTTATCTATCTCAAATTCTCATTGATGTTGAATGTTTTTTTAAGTAATACATAACATTTCTAGGAAGCCTTGTATTTGTTGGTAAGTACTTTCACTCACTGAGTCTCGTGACTCATCCTGTTATAATTATTTTTTTTCAGATCCAGTAGTTGGCAAACCTTCTTCCATTCCATCTGTTTATCCCGAACCTGATAATAGAAAGTGGTAGGCTTGCTTTTGGAATGTTAGTGGTGTAACCTTTGGGACCTTTACGGACGTGTTGGCTAGTAGTTGCACTTAGTTATCTTGTAGTTTTGCCGAATTTAACTATTTGATAACAGGTTGATATTTATTTTGGCTATGTGGGTTATCTAGAATATTATGTTGTTCTTGCATATTTTTGGTGGGGTTGTTGTATTTCTGGATTAGTCCTTATTTTAGGAGAAACTCTATCAAAATTTTTTTAAAATGGATTGGAAGAAAGTCCTTTTAAGTACTCTAATTTAAATATGTTTTATTTTATTTCATTTAACTCTTTGAGTAGTCAATGCATAGCTAGAAAAGCTTGTAACATGCTACTCAGTAGTAGTTTTGTAATGTCACCAATATAATTTTTTATTTATATTTTATCACAAAGAAATTTCTTTCTTTTTCCGACTATGTGAGTGAGAGCAACCATGATTTAATAAATTGAAGGAGTAGAGTTCAATTAATTTTTAACTCAAAATGAGAAGGGTGGGAAATTGTCCTTATATAACAATATATATATAGGTGCATATAGGAGCGGATTTTTTTCTCTAGCTACACGTGGCCTTCTAGGAGAGGCCCATGGTTAGCTTCCTTACTCATATTAGGTAGAAGAAATGCTGGTTCCAGAGCACTCCTTTTCTCTGTTCGGTTACTGTAGCTCCAGCTAGAGTTTCATCGTCATTACTCCCTTCTCTTCTTGTTCGTGCGCCACCATGAGTGTTATACAAAAGGTTGTCTTTTAAGTCTTCTTGGCCAATTTTAAGTGTTCTATTAAGAGAAGTTCAGCCACTCTGTAGCAGAAAACCAGACGCCTCTTCTACTGTTAAGAGTGTGCAGTAGTGTGCTTTCTTGCCAAAAATCAGAGCATCATTTCAATGCTGGAGAAAAACCTTGGTACCAAGTAAATTTTTCTTCATTCTAGCTTCTCCATTTCAGCGTTTATCCGATTATATTATACGGTGCAGTTGTGCTTCCTTAGAAGGACAGGTTAGTCTTGGTTTAGGTTTTTTTTTCGTTTTTTGCAAACATCCGTGGGGGATGTATTATGTAGTTCATTCTCATTTTCTAATGTTTTGGTTTGGCTTGAGGTAAATTGATTCTATCTCTGTTCTGGCTTCCTCTAGGAGTTTGAAAACAATTCCTTCTTGTTATGAGTATGCGTTGGGACTATGCTAGGCATGTTCTTGGACTTTTGCTTCCTTTCTTTAACTCTTGGCATTATGATACTTTTAGTCAAGTTGGGTATCCTCTGACTTTCGACAACCTATATTTCAAAATTTTGGATTTTCATATTCTTGGATACATGGATTTATACTATACGTTATAATTATTATGATTGTGATATTAATTCATAAGTAAATTTAAAAAAAATTAATTCTATTCAAATATATTAAGAAATATTATATTCTATTCAAATATATTTGATATTAATATTTTTATAAGGCTTTAGATAATTTCATCAATTAACAGTCTTTTACAATAGTATAGAGAAAAAAAAATCTTATAAAAAATCTTTTCAAAATACAATATACCTTCTATAAAACAATTAAATTAAATTAAAATTAACTCAAAAAATTTAAAAAAAATTTAAAATTGAATAAAAATTGAAACTAATATAGAAATTGAAATTTTAGATTAAAATTGGACTTAATCACTAATTCAATTTAAAAATTATTTTCCTAAATAAAATCAAAATTAAAATTTGTTGACTCAATTAGTATACAGAAACCAAATTCAAATTCAAATTAAAATGCTAAGACTCTAAAGAGTAAAGACACATAAAGACTCAACATTAAAAGAATATTTTTATTTTAGAGTTTTTAGAAAATTAGTTAAGATGCCCAAAAAAAATACAATATTCACAAATTAGCTAGCTCAGGGAGGGTGCTTGTCATGCATATATATCCCATAACCTACTCATTTTTAGGCAATTTTAGACTTATCATAGTATCCTATCAACTTGTATAAATACAAATATAAATAAAAAAATATATGTAATTATTGGTTTCTTGATTTCTTTCAATTTTCACTTGAAGAAAACCAAACCACATCAATTTTTAGCAAACTTTTTATAGTTTGGTTTGGTTTGATTTAGTATAATCAATTTAACTGCTGGTTGTTGGATCACGGGTCAATTGGTTCTAATAACCGATTAGGTCCAAGTCTTAAAACATTGACAATGTTTCAAAAGCTAATCCAAATATTGACTCGAAGAGATTGTTGGGTCACATTTCAACTGATTTAACCACCCAATGGGTTTAACAATTCCAAAATTTCTACTTCTTTGTTGTGTTTGTAATGACCTCATTGG
Source organism: Ceratonia siliqua (assembly GCA_034509205.1). Taxonomy (NCBI): domain Eukaryota; kingdom Viridiplantae; phylum Streptophyta; class Magnoliopsida; order Fabales; family Fabaceae; genus Ceratonia; species Ceratonia siliqua. The sequence goes on from JASKGM010015854.1 coordinate 18,178, forward strand.
CTATTTTAAAATTGCTTTGAGTGCTAGGTTTTATTCGGGTTTGACAATTTGTTTCAGTCTTGGTTGATTCAACCTCTTGTCCACGTATTTATGATAACCCAAACCATTTGCCTAGCCAAGTCCTAGTCCAACTGAATGGACCTGCTAAGTAAGTCCGAGTCTTAAAACTTAGACAATGTTTTAAAACTCGATTCAAACATTGATGTGAAGAGATTTTGGGTCACGGATAAACTAGATTAACTGCCTAATTAGTCCAACAATTTCAAATTCTTTTTTTGTAGAGACTACAGAGTTTACTAAAACCGCTTGAAAATTTGAGATTTTGTCAAGTTACTGATTTTGTTTTGTTCTTGCTAGCCCAAAGCGGTTGAAATTCTGAGCTATTTATCTTTTCGAGTCCCAGTTTAATCGATTTGACAAGACAGGTCAGCTAGGACCCTAAAACATTGATGAAAGTGTATTTGAATTACTAGAGTCCAAATAGTTCACAAAAAGGTCGGATCCATGCAGCAGTACCAGTCCAAATAGTCCAAATAGTATTCTCTAGTTATTTAAAATATTATTTTTATTAACGTATAAGCTGAAAAAGCAACTTTAAATTCCCCTAGGCAAAACAACTTAATGAGGGTGAATTAAAACAGAATTCTCTTCTTCATTTAAGCACTAGCTACAAGCAAGTTTTAAAACAAGCTGAGTACAATGGACAACTTTCAGCCACGCAACATAAAACCACCTTGCTGAGTTAGGTTTATTTGCTGTGCCAAATAGTAGTTTCGGAGTCTATTTCTTTATGTGATGTAGAGTTTATTTTCTTATCTTTAGTTATTTTTCTTTAAATTAATTTTGATATTTAGTATGGAAGCAAGATTGTTAGAATACCCTTAAGGCAGCCTGTTTGGTAGGAATATGCAATTGAATTGGTTAAATTGTCAATCTATCCAAACTGAACTAAATCGAGAGGAAAAATAACCAAATCAAATATTGAATAGTTAGGTTCAGTTAAACAATGCCATAATCGAATCATACATGGTTCAATTGATGGTTTTGAATTTTTAAAATCATGATTAACCGAATTGAACCGTTTATACTTAATTATTTATATATATTTAATTATATATATAATTTATAATTTATAATTTAAAATATAATTATATAATATTATAATTTATAATACATACATATATATATATAATATAATAATAATAATAAATATTAATTATTATATTTAAATAAAATTCTAAAAACTAACTAATTGAATCGAACTAATGGTTTGGTTCGGTTCGGTTCGGTTCAATTTTCATACTAAATTTTTAAAAATTCAACACAAACCATATCGTTTAAATTTAATTGGTTTAGTGGTCAGTTTGATTCATTAATCGAACCAAACTGTCAATGTACTCCCCTATTTGCAATGAACTTATAAATTGTTTTTTTATTTTTAAAATTAAAAAAATTTAATTGAGTAGATATTTTTATTAATTATTTTTTAAAAATTATGTCTTAAAATAATAAATAATAAATATTTTAAAATATTTTAACTCATTTTTATCCATTATTTTCTAAAACATACCAATAATATTTACCAAAATAATTTTCATTAAAACCCACCCCCATTCCAATAACCCACCCATTTTCAATTTCATTGAATATATCCCCACCCCCTTTTCCATTGAATCCTCCTGTTCCCCATATCGATTCCCATTCTCCAAATTCACCCGTGATCGCACTACATAGCCAATGCTAGATCGCTCATTATTTTTTAGACGATTACGATTAAATGTAAGTAAAGTACACATTTTATCTAATTAAAATAAACGGTTGATATTGAAAAGATTCAATCATTTTTTTTAAGAAAATGACTCGATCCGAATCCAAAAGCTAAGCCTACTACGACGGCAGCACAACCTCCATTGTCTAGCGCTGCCTGCGTCCTCCATCGTCGTCTGTGTCCACCATCATCGTCTGTGTTCACCATCTTCGTGTTCCCATCCACCGTCGCTCTATTCTTATTGATCTCAAGTTAGTTTAGTTTTCATTTTCCCTTGGTGATTTCTTCATATTTGTCTCCTTTATCTTCCATTTTTCTCTATTTTTCTGTCTCTGGAGTAGATTAATACAACCTGTCTTCTATTTTTTTTTAAAATAAAATTATTGTTCTTTAGCCTTCATTATCCCCTGTTTTTGGTACTTATTGAGTAAGATGCATACAAGATGTTTGTTTAAATTACTCACTAATTACCCATTTAATGGAGTGACAACCAGGATTTCTGTTAATTCTCTTACAACAAGTCAATCGGCTCCATCATCTTCGGCAATAAGTTCTGACTGCGTGTATGATTATAGCCCTGTATCAACTTCTTGTACATCCGGTTCACCATCTCTACCTTCTACCAGCACTCTTGTGGAGGAGACAACAGAGGAAAGGACACTTCATAAACCAAGCTACATGAATCTGACAGAGTCAACTAAGGCTAAACAGAGATCTTGCTGGTGTTCTTGTCAAAATTAGGGAGACTCATAATGGATGATTGCCTGTCTCATAGCGCAACAACAGCCTTTCTGAATGGAGATGCGAGAAGCAATTCTGGTTCTGATCCTTCAATTACTTTGTGGAAAGATCTTTGTGCAACACCTCAGAGGTTAAGTTACCAAAATCAAAACACTAGAAGACAAAGGGTTGCCATAACAATGGCAGGCTTAGTTTAATGTGTCAACAATCAAGGATTCCAACAGCTTGTTGTCCATTGTCACGTTGACATAGTGAGTGAATATGTGTACAATTTCGCAGGTAATGAATGATTGATAGTGTAGTAGACAATACAAGTGTTTTTGTATGAAGAATGAAATAGCACATTACTTTAATTCAATGGTGTTTATTGTACACCAATTATACATACTGCTACCTCCTTGTTTTCCCATCTGAACTTGAGGACAATAATCTTGATGAGACATAATCTTGATTTATTTGTGAGAAATTATCTACTTGTGATATGGACGCATAATCATGTCATGTGATGTATACGAACCTATGAAAGTTCTACTGTAATTGGCAGATAGTTGCACCTGCTTTGGACCTTAATAAACTTGTGTTGTCAAAAATGAGTTCTGTCATTGCCTTGAAGCTTTTCTTCACATTTATAATTTATAACTGTTCAATATCAGAAAACAATGATTGTAAAATTCTACTAATAATTTAATTTGCCTCCATAATTTTTGGTTGGTTTTGCGCAGGCAGTTATTGGATTATATGAGCAATCACTACAATATTGTCAGTTCTTTGTATTACGTTTAAATAATTGCATTCAATGAAAATCATGACTTATAGTAGCATACTAGCATGCTTTAGATTCTTGGCCTTGTTTTTCATACTGATAGCATACTAACACTGTTGATCTAACTCGTTAATATCTTCACTTTAATCTGTCATAAATACAATTGTATATTTTATGGACCACAAAAATAAAAAATCATTTGTTTGTAGCCTCAATCTCTCAAGTCTGTCTACCCAACTTTTGTTATGCATTACCAAAGTTCAGCCCGAAACTGCGGTAAAGTAACTATCAACATAATGACATGGCTGCAGATAATGTCAATTCAAGATTAGAAATAACTAAGCTTTATTAGACATATCTTATCTCCACTTAAGAAACAAGAACGATTAACAGGAAAAATCATGTGGTCCATATTCATGAAATGATAAAATGTAATAATGCAACATGCACTATGCTCCAATGACTTGTCACGCTCCAATTTTTGTTATATGATCGGCGTAGAAAATCACAATAAAGTAATAACCTACAAGCCTGAACTTTATATCATGCAAACCTAATAACTAAAAATAAATTAAAATAGACTTCAAAAATTCACAGCTGCATGTTACTTATGCAAAATTTAACGAAATTTTGACAGCATGTCTCCAGAAATATGGGCATTTCCAATATACAACAACATCAACATAAGGGTGGACAAGCCACCATCAAAATAAGTAAGCCTCCATGGCTAAAAGACACAACAGTTTAGTGACTAGATGCTACCATCAGTTTGGCTCAGTGTCAATATACAAAATTATAACACAGCATTCAACATAGCATATCTAAGATATACTATGTAACTCGTATTCAACTGTCCAACACCAACTTCAGAAGTTACTCCATTAGCTAAAGAGAACCCACCAATTGTTTAGCTAAAGAGAACAACACCAACTTGAAACAGTGATTGAGGCTGGAGATAGAGGAATGCACGATGGAAGATAAAGATTCTTTGAGGAGCGCTAAAGAACGGAGGCTAAATAAACCTAGACAAATGATGAAGCCGTAAAGCAATGGAGATGGGCGGTGGAGGGGCAGACACATGAGCAAGAGGAGAGATGCACGAAAGGAAGGGCTTTCAAGAGATATAGGGAAGGGAGAATTTCTAAAAGTCCATCAATTTTGGTGTAAATTCACCTTAGTAATTTTAAAATTATTTAATTTCTCACCTAAAACAAAAGTTTTTTTTTAATGAAGTGATTCAAATGCCTTAAAAAAATTGCATGTCGCCCTTAAATTATTCCATTGAAAATACCGATTAGCTTATAATTCAACTTTTGAATTTCTTTCTTTCTTTTTTTTTTTTATGGTTAATCTTGTTGGCCTATTCTATGTATTTAATGATATTTCTTAAGTACAAGCGAAATTAATTTTGGATTTAAATCCTATCACTCAAAGCTTAACACAAACAACTCGGGCAAAAAAAGGGTGAGCAATTGATGTCGGAATTATGTTGATCGAATTTAAGCAAATCTTATGCTAGAATTTTGGGATTATTTACAAGACAAGTTACTAATATAAGAATCCAGTTTACAAAGAGACTAAGGGTCGTTTGGATGAGGTTGTGCTTTTTAGCAAAAACTTTAAGTAGAAATAATTTTTTTATTAAAAAAAAAGGTATTTGACGCTTATATGTAGTTATGTAAAAGTAATTTTACTAAAAAAAAAAAATAAATGTGTTGAATTTGAATACAAAAATGTAAAAGTACTTTTGTACTTGTAAAAATACTAAAAATGATATGCAAAAGTATTTTTTATATTATATTTGAATAAAAATATTTTATTATAAAATTATAAAATTTTATTAAAATTTTATTAAAATTAAAATTAAATTTAAAATTTATAAAATTTTATTTTTTTATAAATATTAATTTTAAAATAAAAAATTTATTATTTTTATTAAAATTAAAAAAAACTCCAAATTGAATTGTCTCCCCCATTCCCCTCCCATCTTCCCCCTCGTATCTCCTCATCAATGCTTCTCGTAGAAACAGACATAGCTTCACTCGACGAATATTGCTCTTCCTTTGCACATAGTAACTCATTTGCTTGATCTACAAAAATTGTCACGTCCTAATCTTGGACACGTGACTGGCGTAGAAACCACCAATAAGGAGATATTCTACAAGCCTTTTCACATATCTGTGCATAACAATGATACCAGACAAAATCATGTGCAAGTTTTTTTTTTTTTTTCAATGACACAATACAAAGTAGTATGCAAGACCTTTTATAATACCATGTATAAACTAACCCAACTATTCAAAATCTTAATTATTGCTTTATCCGCCTCCCAAGAAAAACCTGTCATAAAGACTGAAAAAAATAAGGGAAGAGTGTGTCACCGACTCAGTGAGATGGAAACCTCTACCCAAGGGAACAAGTTTAAAAATATAAATATCACATACTTAGTTCTGTTTGTTATAAATAAGCGTATATGAAGGTATGTTGAATTTCAAGTAAAGAGAATGCAATCACACAAATACTATATTTTACCAAAACAGAAATCAAGATGGAACTATCAGAGGAATTAAATTCAGTTTCAGGTTAATATCAAACTTTTGTCTAGAACAGAAATCAGATATACTCAACGGAATAAAAGCAATACCAAAAGGATGAATCCATTGCCTTTTCACATAAGGAACTCTAATAAATACAGATAATATGTAACAAATATTCATTTTTGGAGCAGAGCCCCTAGTCAGATACATACAGATAAACTAGGTCCACCTAGGTTTTCTCTATGGAAGTAGCTAAATGATTCATCCAAAAACAATTTTCATACATCCCATAAATTCAATCATCCTTGTAAAACTGTCCATCAAAAATAAGTATTTCATAGCTCAAAAGAAATCATAACTATAACAATAAAAGAACAATAAAACCATAAGTTTAAAAATTAAGAGGGCATCATTAAAGAACAATCTAAATTGGTTATCATAAACCAGATAAGCAATATATATGTATATATATAGAAAATTGTTGTAACCAAAGGTAGAGAATTTTCACTCACCTTATTAGCTAACCTAGCATACCCTACCACTAACCAATGTTACTCTTTGCTAATAGATACGGATCCAAAGATTAATGGTTATAATGGATATGTACTTTGCTGGCCACAAAGATCATTCCTAAAAAATAGCTTTTGGGTAAATTAATGATCCAACTATAAAATTATTTTTTCTCATAACCAACTAGCTAAGAAATTTCAATATTCCTAACATTGGACTGCCCACAATATGATCAAACATAATTCCATGTTTATTCCTTTCGTTTCTAGACATTATACTTATTACCACTTTCTTCTTCAATATTGGTTGGTTGCTAAAACCTTTATTTACATTTTCATACTCGTATTAATCTTAACTACTACTTTGTTTCAGCCACCTTTGGACTTTATTTTCTTCTTTTCCCCATGACAATCCAATTCTTAAATTTTCTTAGTTTGAATAAAGAGCTAGAGCTAGAGCCGATCCATTTTGAGCCATTTTATCAAACACCTTATGAGTACCATAAACTTAAACTCAAATACTTACAAGTTCCATTACTTATAATTCTCAATAAGCAAATAACACTTTCAGCCCGAATTCCTGTTTAAAAGAACTCTTTTCTTGCTTAATTTTCTGTGAATCTAAAATTATGAAACTTTATACCAAACTTCTTTAAATCTTCAAAATACTCCAAAAGGGTTTTTTCTTGAAGTATTATTCATCACTTAACATCACAGCCAAGGCTTGGAATTAGAACCATAAGATAAATTTGTACTTAAATCAAAGAGTAAAACTAATTGATTTCTTTGGGTAATTTTAACAAACACCTCAAAAGCCTCCTAAATTCAAGACTCCATATGTAGTATCACTAAACATTCTCCGTTACTTCCCATTTCCAAAAAAAAAAAAAACTCCTTGGGGACAAATATAACAATTATGCAATAACTCAAACTTTACATCAGGCTTATGTTCAATATAGACAATAATATTTTTGAGGATGGAACACCAATTCCATAAAAACAGAGGAATCACAAATAGAACACATGTGAAGAATGAAAACTTCTTAGCTTGAAACGTTATCTAGTATTCTTCTATAGTCCTAATCTTGGAACTAGCTTAAATAGTTCCTAACCATACTTTGAGAGGAGTTAAGGAACATTATTTAACAGCACAATGAGAGGAATGAGTTGAAGATACTTACCAAAACTAATTTTTGAAGGTGAGGGAATATATGTGCTCTGTTTTCTTTTGGTAATTACCACTTATTGCTCCAGCTGGAAAGAAAGACAAAAGAAGCTAAGAGGAAGAATTGAAACTACAAAATTGACCAAGCATACTGAAACTGACCGAGAGATCTAGAAGAAGAGGAGCTACCAATAGCTTGGCCAAGAATGAGGGGGAAGAAAGAAACTATAGCTGAAGATCTCTGTTTTACATTCACGGAACAGAGGAACGAATCTCTACCTATAATCAGAGCTGGTTTCTTCAATAATACCACAGCTTGGCCAAGAGTTTTATAGCATTTTCTGCTATAGATAAAGGGAAAGGAGAAACTATAGGCTCACGGTGGGGAGTTGTTGATCTCTTTCACGTTTTAGTGTTGTGCTTCTCCAGAAAACTCTCGGTTAGGGGCTTTCTGGACCTCACTTGAGTTTTTTAGATTTCTCTCCATGCTTCTAATTTGGTTACCAGACATTATAAAGAAGGTTTAATTCAAGTTAGACATATGGTCAAACCCATGATCAAGAGTTCGGATGAAGCGGGGCATTATCATTGACTATCCCTTGAAAAAAATGTTACCTATCAAACATGGTCCCAGATGCCCAACTAACCTTTATACCTCTTATAATTTAAAACAAATATGTCCAAGAAATCAATGAGAGGGCTTTATAGATAAGGCATTTGAGCCTAGATTCACTTAACGAAAATGATAGAATTGTTGTTGAAAATCATATCTGTCTAACACTATATTTTTTTCAAAATTTTATAACTTTTGGCTCTAAACAAATATTTAAGGAGAATTTTTCAACAAAAAAAAACTAGTATATTTCACAAAAATTGACAAATTTAAAATAGATGAATTTTATTAAAAATGTTACTAGTTAGAAAATTTTGTTTAAACAATTGGGCATTACAAATTACCTACCCTTCAAAAAAATAATTTGTCCTCGAATTCTAAAAATAAATATAAGAAAGGAATGAACTTTCACATGGCATTCATGTGATTATTTAGATTAGGAGGAATCCTATTGAAAGATTTGATCAGAGCATTGGGGTAACTCCTAAAATAAAATTCTGAATTCTATACGTTAGCCAAAGATGAATATTTTCTATAGCAAAATAGGCTACCAAATAAGACTTTATACCGTCACTCTAGAACAATCAATAACAATTCAGGAGTCAGCCTTTCTTAATTTGATAGATTTATATTAACTTCTTCTAAGAACTTGAATTCACCAACATAAGTGCTTAATTGTTATATACCACCTACTTTTGCTGCATCACTCTGATATTTTTTTTCTTCTTGATGTATTTATCAACTCACCTCCTTGTAAGTCCAAAGAGTTTTCTCCATAATAGCTTCCCATACTTACATATCCTTTATTTGACTTCAAAACTTTGACTAGTTGTGCCCACGGATCCATAAGGAATTTCTATACTGTAAGGCATACATAACTTCCTAAAATAGGTCATTATATGTCCCTACCTTGTAAAATCTCAAGAAACTATAATTATAGTTACGTAATCACAAGTAAATCCTAATTCTCTCCCAAGATAATGCATTGATAGGCATTGGCTAAAATTTCTAGCATCTCCGTCTCCTCCTCTACACCACGATTATCAAAAACCCCAACTACTTCACTTGTGTATAGGACATGCTGAATATCAGAAGATTTAACCCTTTCATGAATTAGTTACACAAACAAATACTCAATGGGTCTAAACTCACCCTACCTATCTTTATTGCATGATTAAAACATATCTTTAAGATTTCATTTAACACTAAATCCACAAATAATTACAACATAATCTTACCTGTTTCCAAGCATCAAAATCTATCAAGTCCTTCCTTCCAGCAAGTTCTTGGGTGATTCATAAACATACATGCAGTATGAAGAAAATCATCTTGTTAAGAACGAAAAACATTGTGAAAGGGGTAATGTTGATTATTGAACCTTCCTTAAGCAGACGTGATAGCTTTTAGTGTAAATTGTTGAATAAGGTGAATAGCAGAAGCAAGTTTTACCCCTTCTTGATGTTAAATATTTAAATTCGAGGATGAAACTTCAAGGAGGTTTATTAGTTACTATCCAGAATTTAGTAGTAAACCATCCATGTACCAGCATACCAACATACATGGGAACCTTCTTCAACCATAACGATACTATTTAACTAACACAACCATGAAATAATCTTTCATCCTAAATCTTAATTGGAATCCTCCATACTTTCATGTTTAACTTGAATTATATATAGTGTGGTCCAGACTTGCAAGTCATACTGCAGAGAAAATAATTTAATGACTTATCTCTACAAGGAAAAATGGTCATTGAGAATGCATTCTATTCATTATACAACAGAAGGTGGAACTCTAAGTATGAATCGCTCTTTATTGTCTACAAGAATTTAAAACCATTTTATAACTCTGAATAAAGTTTGGGTGTCCCCTAATTCTTGCAAAAGTAATGAGAATGTAACTTCATTCATTCATTATTGTTATTGTTATTTTTATATGTATAAATGCACCTTATAACACTGGAAGGTACGTGAGTATACAAGTCATATAGTACTCTTTAAATCAAGACCAATTATTCAGTATACTTAAATCAACAATAACACTGCTAATTATCTAGCAAGAGTAACTAGGTAACATAGTATGCAAAACTACTTGTTGGTATATACTTTTGATGAAACTCAGATTTAAAATCTAGAGGCTTGAATTGCTGTGGTCTAATAATATTAGTTGCAATTCCGTGAGAGAGTTACCCACTGATGTAACCCACAGCTCGTTTTGTTACTTCTAGGACTGAAGGAACAATGACAATATTACTACAATATCAATTTCCACATTTAATAATATAAGGCAATATACTAGTATTTATGAGAATAACTATCTCATGCCTGCTAATATTTCCTAAATGGACATTCAATACTTTCACACCTTAACTAAACATAAAAGAGCCAAAAATCTAATTTTCTTCATTCAAAACTCCCAAAGGCTATGAATCTATCATAAACCATTAACATTAATTCAATTCATATAAACCATAAAACAGATATTTCATTTACTATACTTAACCATGGCCATAATTACCTTCTACCCTCCAGAATAGCATTGACACTTAAAAAGTCGATGACCATTCCTTTTTCAAGTTCCACATTAGTATTGGCCAACTTATGCTTTAAATAAATTCCCAACTAATTGTACAAGAAATTCTTCAAAGTCAGAACTTAACCACAGAGGTATGGGAAATACTACAGCCTTCAAAGAACCCCACAAGTCATCACCTAAAGAACAAGTGATTCCCAAAGTTGATTTGCCAAGAAATCAGGTCAGGAGGACTAATAGAGCAACAAGGATGGGTTCTTGTAAACTTAGCTTTAGATATGCGCTCCGTGGTGCACCTACCACTAGCTAGGCTCATGGTTCCCTATACCCAACATGAACAATGATAGCTAAAAAAAAAAGCTTATGCTCATAAATGTGGATTGTCATGCAAAATTTATATGCCCATACAAGTAGTGGCACTTCCTCTTTAAACCTATAAATTTTACAATATCACACAAACCTATATAAGTATTTCCTATTTCATCTCTCATAAGAATTTCTTATACTTATAGTACCCTTTGAAGAAAATTTCAAGACTTGATTACACCTTGGTCTAAATCTTATCCTAGCTTTATTCAATCTTACCTTAGATAGATAAAGTCTAATTATGAATAAGTTTGCTTCATAATTACAAGAAATTTAATATCTTTTACTCTTGACACTTTCATGCATGTAATACCATACCATTACCCATCCATATTCTTGAAAAAGTAATCATGTACCGAACATCCTAACATTTCTTTATCATGAATATTATAAGTGAAGATGTACATATGATATGTCATATTATGGACAATAATTACTATAATATAAATCATATAGTAGTTACTTCATTTACAAAGATCTTAGATTACAATTATACTTATAGAAATTGGAAAGTATTCCATTTATTGAAAAAGGATGTAACATAATATGTATATAATTTCATATAGGTGAACATTTATTTTCGTCACTTAAGACAATTTATTTAGAATCTCCACATAGGTTTGGTATGCTCTTTAGCCTACAAAATTTCAAGACATGAAAGTGTTTACATAACTATTTCCTTAATTTAAATTAAGGGGTCTTCCAATTAACCCATTAACCATTTTGCACCAAGCTTTGAACAAGTGTTTTTAGAGTAAATAGAAAATAGGTTGTTAACTAAGCATACATATAACTAAAGTAATTTAAGTTTAATAAAAAAATTTCAAGGCATGAGAAATCAATCACACAACTTGCAACCAAGGGTAGAGAAGTCCCACTCACCTTGCAACTCTTGATAGCTCATTATACATTACCCTAATTCCTCAATAGCTCATACCCATCATTGATTTCCTCCCTCCAGTTGGTTTAGTACTATATGTCTCGGCTTCTCCCTCCTGACCATTCTTTCGTGTCTTCCCCTACTGATATACTATTATACTCTCAGCTTCTCTCTTGAATTGACACTCCTGATCTTGCCTCATCTCTATTTTTGCGTTCTAAGATACACTCCAATAGATGCTCACTCTATCTTACTCTTTCGTGATTCCATCAAAAGACACTCTCTCCCTATTTTGTCTTTAATAAATAGAATAGGAAAAAATGAGTTGTTGCCTGAAGAAATAATGCCCTTAGCTAGAAAAGCTAAAAAAATCCACCCGAAAATGAGTGATAAGGAAGGCCCCACATGGTGCTACCAGCAAATTGCACTTCACTCAACCAAAATTACTAAATAAAATATGGTTTATTTTAGCTAGAAAGAAAGAAATTGACTAAGAAGAGTTTGGTAAAGTGCCGAGTCTTCTAGAGATTGGTTACTAAAGTGCTACGTGTGTTCCTAGAAAGTCACATGGCTTTCAAAAAAAAAAAAAAACTAAATCTATTAAATATCCTTACTTGGTTGGCTACCGAATGCATTCATGGAAATACTTAGAGAGACCCCATAATTACAAGGAATCTAGGAAAATTCTGAACTTCATTCAATATTAAAAAAGGCATCTTTAATTACCATAACAATTCAATGTTCATTCATCTCATACAAGCACCGTTTATTTAAGATTTTATTTGCACAATGCTTCTTTCAAAAACAAAATCGCCACTTTATTTAAAATTCTCACTTTCTCAATAACCATCATTTGAAAAATTTTATGAAATAAAAAGACTTTTTTTTCGACTAAATACGTAACATTCATTTGTAAATTAACATTATTTATATTAGATGGACTTTCCTAAGAAAATATTGGTTTGAATATGTTATTTAAAAAAAGACATTACAACTTTTATGCAAAACAAATCCCAAGCTTCTTTCTTTGTCAAACACTCAACTTTGAACTTTTTCGCTTGCATTTGGTCACACATGTTTTCAGAACGTGTTGTGAACAAAAATTTTCATAAGGGTTGTTTTTCCAATCCCACTCATCCCATATAAACCAATTATGCCCACAATTCCTTCTTCAATGCTATCCCGTACCTTCATTAGCATCAAATCCATGCTGATAGTCTTAGGAATGGCATCTCATCCACAAGCTTTGGTGGCAGTTCATAACCAATATTATCATCTGTAATGCTCTGATGTGATATGGGTATGACTAATAGAATGCTAGATTTCAAACATCAAAATTTAAGAAGGCATAAAGTATTAGAACTAAGAATAAGAAGAATGCTTAAAGGACACATAAGTAGATGCTGACAGGAATTAAACAAACTAGTGAGATTATTTATGTGTGGAAAGATTCTAATAGGTGGATATATGAATGGGTATGGAAAAATAACATGAAAAACCGTAAATCCAGAGGGAGGGATATCTTCTTAGCTAGTATCTAAATTCGTCTATCTTTTATGTTTCTTTCTTGAATTAGATGATGGATTCTTTTAAAAGGGATAAGGTATATTGTAAGGACCACCTATGCAAATTCTTAGGTAATATCCTCTTTAAGGAACTTCATTTATTTTAAATTATATTGGCTTAAGAATAAAAAATTATTATTTAATCGAGTTAGAATTTTAATATCGTAATAGTTTCGATAGGAAGTTATGTGAAGAGAAAATATAATTTTGGCTGAATTTGATTCATTTTTTTTATAAAATAAATATCTATAAACTAAAATTTTGATTGGACGATGGCTAAGGACATTTTAGTTGAATTATCATTTTAGACTTTTGGCCACTATCCCAAAAAAAAAACAAAAAACAAAAAATTAGCTTAGCCTTCATAGTGTACTCGATCATTGGTGAGATCTTTATTTGAAACCCACCCACTGTTTGATCTTTACAAGGAGTCATTTTATCATTCATGGCAGCTCTAGAGAAGTTACTTACCTATTACAAAGATCTCGATTTTTCTAGAGAGTTCCTTTTGGACATTTCCTCCATTTTTTTAGAATTCCCAAATAATGCAGAACTCATATATTTTGTGCCATAGTACCACTTATACGCTCAGCCATATATTCAGAAAAATTCGAACCCTCTTAGTGTCTCACTCTCTCGACCTCTCCCGAAGTACAACATGTTGAAACTTATTGCAGAATGGCTCTTAGTCTCACCCCATCAGTTTTTGGTTTCTCTTCCCCATCTCCTCTTTCTCCAAAAAGTGACTGTAGCTTCAAGTCCCACTACAAGAAAACATGACTTTTCTCACGGAAATAAAATTTGTGAGAATTTCTCACGACATTTCTCATAGAAGTTTTATTTCTCACGGCTTTTCTCACGGATACATTAGCCGTGAGAAAATCCGTGAGAACATCGAGAGAAAAATCGTGAGAAAATTGTGCGCCAGGTGGCGCAAAATATTTCTCACGGAATTTATCACGGACAAATAGCCGTGAGAAACTTTCTCACGGATATTCTCTCAGACACATAGCCGTGAGAAAGTTTTCTCACGGATTTTCTCACGAAAATCAAGCTGTGAGAAATTTCTCACGGAACATTATTCCGTGAGAAAGAGTAATGATAAAACACAATGTTTTATTTTCATTTCTCACGGAAAATAGCCGTGAGAAATTTTCTCAAGGCCTGATTTCCGTGAGAAAATCCGTGAGAAAACTGGAAATATAACACTAGTTCCAGAATCAGTCACGAAAATGCTCTTTTTCCCCTGCGTTGGATTTTCCCTACCGGTTTTGAAGCAAGACACCCCGCTGCGGTTCCAGCTACCCTTGTGGAGACCTCGTCGCCGTTGAACCCACAACGCCGGTCACTCTTCTCGTACAGCCGTCGTTTTGCAGCAACTTCAGGTAAGGAAAATCTTCCTTTTCCTTTTGGTTTTGGAGTTATAATCTAGGGGTTTTGTTCCATTATTTGTTCTGGACTGATTGAAGCATGAATTTCGAGTTAGCATCTACAATTTCTGGGTTTCTTGAGAGATAGAGATAACCATGATCAGGGTTTTTTTGTTTTGGATTTTCATTTGTTATGGGGATATGTGCTGTTTGGTTTTCTTCTAAATTTTGGGCTCTTCGTTGTTTTTTATGTTCAGGGTAATGTAATTT
>JASKGM010015884.1:0-31859 GCA_034509205.1 Ceratonia siliqua
TAATAATAATAATAATAATAATAATAATAATATTATTATTATTATTATTATTATTATTATTATTATTATTATTATTATACACCCACTAATTATATGAGCCATTAAATATATCTACATGCATCATTATTTTCACAATTATTTCAACATGTAAAATATTCTACTAGAGTTGATTTTATTTTAAGTTGTTTTGGTTTTTCTTATCAAGGTAATTATCTTGTGTTAATTATCTCCTTTAATTGCCCGAAGTAACTTTCTTGTTCCAAAAATGGGGGGCATTTGAAATTAAACTCTAAAATAATGTTAAATAAAAAAATCAAATAGAAGATCCATTGATATGTAAGGTATGGAGAAAATATTAATGATATTTTTAAAATAAAGAATAAAATTAAAATGAATAAAAAATTAAAGGATAAAAATGAAACCATACAAAATTAAAAAAAGAAAAAGAAAATTTAACTCTCAATAACTTAATAATCAAATTTAAAATATAGCATTTTAGTTATGTTATTTCAAATTCTAATTGCGCATTTTCTTTTTTGGTAACAACTAACTATACATATTTATGACATATTAACTACATTTTGGTAAAATAGACAACAAATTTACCTTTTTTTTAATCTCTTGCTTTCCTTCTCAGGATTGCCTGATGCAAATTCAAAAAAAAAAAGTGTTCACCGATTAATTTTTCCTATAATTCTCAAGGGGCTGGATAGATATTATTTAAGATAATTTTTTTAAATTTATAAAATAATATTTTTTATTTATAAAACAATATTTATTTATTTTTACAAAATTTTAACTATATTAATTTATTTGTATTTTTAAAATGTTAATAAAATTTATTAAGTGTAAATTAATATATTAAATATAATTTTATAAATTAAAAATATTGAATATTAACTGTTATATTATTAAATTTGAAAAAATAAAAATATCCTATTATCCATTATAAATAATCTTTCTTTTAAAATATTTTTTTTAAAAAAAGAGAAAAGCCCCATTATTCATTTATTTATTGTTTTGTCTATTGTGAATTTAGATACGCAGAAAAAAACAAAAAGCGCAACTCGTTGATCAATGATTACAAAATATTCAAAATCTCAGACCCACCCACTCTCTCCCCTCTTGTTTCTCCCTCCTTCCCCATCTCTTGCAAACATTTCCGTTGGCCCCTAAAGGTCTCCACTGAAAGAAGACGCTGCAGATTTGGAATGCTAAGCAGAGCAGCACATCAGATACCAGTCAGACCACTTCTACTTTTCAACGATGTCGTTTTCATCGGAGAACCAGAACTCTAGCCCATTGAACCACCCAACACCCACCTGGTCCGATGTCTGGCTCAAAGACAACAACCGTCTCAAGCATATGGTTCTCGCAATGCACATTCACTCCCTTTCTTCTCCCAAAGACCCCAAAGCCAAAACCCTGATCCCTAATTTCTCCACTTTGGACCGAACCCTTCTCTTATCTGACGAGCTTCTTCTCAAAATCCTCTCCAAGCTTCCTGATTCACAGAGGAACTCCAATTCTCTTGTTTGCAAGCGCTGGTTGAATCTCCAGGGACGGCTTGTACGGTCCCTGAAAGTCTTGGACTGGAACTTCGTGTTGTCGGGTAGGTTGATACATAGATTTCCCAATTTAAACCATGTAGATTTGGTTTCTGGGTCTTTGATTTCACCCCGAAATTCTGGTATTTTCTTGAGTCACCGTTCTGTTTCGATGCATATTGATTCTGGGCTTTCCATCGATTTGTTTATTGGTGAGGATAATCTACTCCCTGTTGAAGTTATTGATACCGGGATGAAAGCCCTCGCTTGTGGGTGCCCCAATTTGCGGAGGCTCCGGATTATTGGTGCTAGTGAAATGGGCTTGCTGAGTGTGGCTGAGGAGTGTTCTACATTGCAAGAATTGGAGCTGCAAAAATGCAGTGACAATGTATTGCGTGGGATTGCTGCGTGTGAGAATCTGCAAATCTTGAAATTGGTTGGAAATGTTGATGGGTTTTACAACTCGGTAGTTTCTGATATTGGATTGACAATTTTAGCTCAAGGTTGTAAGAGGCTGGTCAAGCTTGAGCTTAGCGGGTGCGAAGGGAGCTTTGATGGGATTAAAGCGATTGGCAAGTGCTGTCAAATGTTGGAGGAATTGACTTTCTGTGATCATAAGATGGATGATGGGTGGTTAGCAGCACTTTCATATTGTGAGAATTTGAAGACTTTGAGGTTCCGGTCATGTAAAAGAATTGATCCCAATCCTGGACTAGAGGAGTATTTGGGTTATTGTCCGGCGCTTGAACGGCTGCATATGCAGAAGTGCCAATTTCGGCATAAAAAGAGCATAGGAGCTATGTTTTCCGTATGCAGGGTTGCTAGGGAGATTATTTTCCAGGACTGCTGGGGATTGGATAATAACATGTTCAGTTTTGCAAGTGTTTGCAGGTACTGTCCTCTTTACAAGATGTATTGTTGCCAATCATACATTTAGACTATAAAATCCTTAGCATAACTGCCCTAATTGTCTATCTGTTGAGTGTAAATTCTAATGTATATTGTCAGTAGGCAAATGTTGAAATTTTTGTACTCATATATGTACAATTGTATTATAGCATCATCATATGCACTGCTAATCTGGACTACGGGTACAGAGAGAAATCGTGAAGTTTATAAAGTGCAATTGGATCCTACATGATCCAGGTGCTAGAGTGGTTCTGCGAGCTTATTGCAAAATTTTCCCTTGGAACTTCATTCTGTGTTAAGTAATACACTTCAAACTTATGGGACGAACACATTGACAGTGAAACTCTACTGATAGTCACTTGTAACGTTCAAAATAACAATGTTATAATCTTGGTCATTTTGCATAAAGGTGATTTTGCTGTTGTTAACTGACAAGCTAACTATCCAACCAGCTGGAATTATTTATATATTGATTGTTGTTGTTCTATTGCAGGCGGGTAAAGTTGTTACACTTGGAAGGATGCTCATTGCTAACAACGGAGGGTCTGGAGTCTGTAATACAGTCCTGGATGGAGCTTCAGAGGCTTAGAGTAGTGTCATGTAAGAACATAAAGGATAGTGAAATCTCTCCGGCACTCGCAACCCTATTTACCACTCTTGTAGAGTTGAGATGGAGGCCGGATACCAAATCTCTTCTTCCATCAAGTCTTGTGGGGATAAGCATGGGAAAGAGAGGCGGTAAATTTTTCAAGAGGACTTGATACCTGAATTTACTATGTTATTTTCAGAGACTAGGCCTTGGTGTTAGAAACTGAGAATTCTCACTGACACTAGTGAAAATTGTACCAATATGTAATCACTATGTTAATTTAGATACATTGACGGCAGAAGATTGTTCTTTGTTTTCTTCCGTCAGACTAAGGAAACAGCCCAGAGATGTAATTATGTATAAGCCTAATTCATTTCACTCAAGTAGAAATTGGGTACCTTTTCTTTTTAAACTGGATTTTTTGTTTGCCAAGGTAAAATTCAGTTAAAGTACCCATGCTACCGTTGCCTGTGGGCCTATGCCACTTGAAGATGCTTTGAACTTTGAATGTTGTGCTGGTCCCTATGTCTTGAAGCACTTAAAAAGTAGTAAATTGCTGTACTCTGTAAAGGAGCAGTGCTTCAAAGGAGCAGTGCTTCTGTAAGACAAACTTTATTCATCCTATTATTTGATATAACTGTATTTAAATTTGATAAAAATAAAAATTTAAGTGAAATTATTTAAATTTAAATATAGTCACTTTAACTATTTATAAATAGTTGATTAATAAAACGTTATTCTTCATATATAAGTTTAGTCATGTTAGTATGAGTAGAATGCTTACATCATAAAGCAGTAGCTACCATCCTATACGTTTCTTGGAGTTTTAGAAGTTTTGATGTCCCATATAGCATTGACCTGCACTAGGTACTGACCAGCACAGTAGTATCAACGAACCGGATAGGGGGTTCTTTCTTATTTTGGAGTATAAAGTTTTTTTTATTATTATTTTTATTTTTAACTTTTTAATTTTTATTATATTTTTTATTTTAAGAAATAAGTTTAAAAAATTTTAAAAAATACAAATAAAACATTTTCTTAACACAACTATTAAAAAATAATTTAAAAATAAAGTAAAAAAACAAAAAAAAAGTGACAAAAAAATATATTTTTCATATATTTTTAAAATTCTTTCAACTTATTTCTTGAAATAAAAAATATAACAAAAATTTAAAAAAAAAAAAGAAAAACCTATTCTGGGGTATACAATACTCCAGAGTATGGTAGAATGCACCTATTGGATAACCTTCGCGTATTGTTTCTGTCTCTGATGTTGTGTTTGTTGAGTGCTACAGAAAGTTCTCTGTAATACCCATTTAAAAAAAATGTTTGAATTTAAAATAAAACAAAATTTAGGGACTAATTAGTAAATTATAAGAAATTATAACTTTCAAAAATTGCACATAAGTCCCTCAACTCTTTAAATCCCTAAATGGCAAGTCCCTCCCCCGTTCTTCCTAAATCCTCTCACTCGGCGCCACCCTGTACCCCCGAAAACCTCTCTTCCTTTCGTTTTTCACACTGTCGTGAGGAACGTCTAAAGTGTTGCCATTTTCCAGCCTACCACTACCGACCAGCCACTATTGATTGCCGTGAACGCAACTGTTGCTGCCACCGTTTTGCTGTTCATGCACAGGACTGTAACTTGCCTATACAACTGCTAGTTGCTCGTGAGGAACTTGTCTCTTGCCATTCAATTTGCTACAATTTGATTTCCTTCAAGCTTCACTAGTTGTAAGTCAGATTCATACATCTTTTGGGCAAGAAAATTTGAAATTTCATACATCCTTTAGGCAAGAGAAAAACTAAAATTTGGGGATTTTATTTTCAGTTTTTATGATGAACAATGGAAAAAAAAACCCATAATGGAATTTCAATTGAAGCAGACTTGGTGAATAGATGTATTTGGTTCACAGCTCTTGACTTTGGGTAACTAGAATTTTCAAATTTGGGGGAAATGATGTTTTCAAGAATTTCAGTAAAGTTGGGCTAGTTGAATGAAAATATAAATGTAGAAATTCTAAATAGGAATTTTCACTATATTCAATTCAATGGGTCGGAGTCTGTCAACCTTGAATTTGATCTAAGATATTAGTTCCTTAAGGATTTTAGGAAAAATGAGTAATTTCCTCTTAATTTTTCCTTGCTTTGTTATTGCTGGGTTTTCGGTCCAATATATAGATTTTTGAAAGCTTGAAATCCTTACACTAGGATTTAATTTGTAGTTGAATGATTCTTAAACTTTATTCATTTTCCTAGCACCTCGAATGAAGGGTCTAAAAGTTAGAATCTTCTACACTATGTCACCATCTTCATCTATGAATAATAGAGTTTAAGTTCTGTTCCATTTTGATTGCTATTCTCAATTGGGAATTTCGAAACCAAATTTGGAAGTGCTTGATTTTTCTAGTCCAAGCTATTAATTCTCTAGATTTTTTTCGTGTCATCTAAAGTTGATTCTGAATTCGACCTCTTTATTCCCAAAATTGTTAGCCTTGTAAAGTTTGGTTCTCATAGCCTTGGAAAACTTTAAACCCTGTGGTTAATCCTCATTAAATAAAATAATAAGCCTCACTTATATATTTCCATTTTTAGTCATAATGGTTATGTTAGGAGACCGTGTAAATTCGAGATGCTAATATGGTAGGTGTATATGTTATAATTATAGGGACACCTGAAACAAATCCTTCAGACTCGAATTTGTCTTGAGGATGAGTTTGCGTGAAAAATAATCATCTCATTACCTACAGTTTGAATAGTGAGTAGATTTCTACTTATCTCTGGACGCTTGAATTTTTAAATTTCACTTTTATTATTTACTTATGTTATTAAGCATGCCTTGGGAAATTTTAGTTAAGAAACATATTATTTATATGTGAATTTATGATTCTTCCCAAATTATGAGATTTTCCCAAAGTATTTATGGGAAGTCATGATTTGAGTAAAATTTTCAAAGTTGAATTGAGAATTTTGTTCTGGAAGCCGTAATAGAGTGATGGTAGAACCACTAGGTACACCTAGGTTACAACCTTTATTAATTGAGTGCAGTTCCTAGTAAATGGTACTTTTGTCAGTAAGTACAGTTATTGGCATGCAGAAGATTAAGTTTGAATGGAATAGTTTCTTTGGATGAGTAAAACTCTAGAAGGAAGTAGTAAATTGAATATTCCCTTCGATGAGTGCAATTCTCAAAGATGAGGACTAGGTCGCCTCTCCAATTAAGTTTATCTTCTGAAGTGGGAAGACTGGTTTCTAAGTGTGAGTTCTTCCGTTGAGTTGATTATGAATCTTAATATTTTGTGAACACTAGTAAATTATTTCTAAATTTAAATGACTCTTGTGAAAATATTATCAATTATTGTTATTGGTATTATCAAATTTATGATTATTTTGTTTCCCAAATGCAAGGTGTATCACGTGCA
Source organism: Ceratonia siliqua (assembly GCA_034509205.1). Taxonomy (NCBI): domain Eukaryota; kingdom Viridiplantae; phylum Streptophyta; class Magnoliopsida; order Fabales; family Fabaceae; genus Ceratonia; species Ceratonia siliqua. Next base: position 6,468 of record JASKGM010015884.1, read on the forward strand.
CAGTATTACATTTCGGTTATTCCTTTATGTAATGAAGTATTAATTAGAACATGAAGATTTTTTTTTTTTGTGATGCACTTTATACTTGGGAGTTTATGCATCCCTTGGTAAGTATTTCTGTTATTCACTGAGTCGGTGTGACTCACCCCTTCAATTTCTAATATTTTTCAAATCAAGCCACTGGTTAACTTCTTTCAGCTCTACCCACACCTTTTGAGTTTGCTGACTAAATTGGTAGGCACAACCTTGAATAGTAGTGGAGTACACATGTGGAATTGTGGACAAATATTGGATAAAATATTTTTGCATTTTGAATAAGGGTCATGGTTTGTAATAATAATTGCATAATTACTGTTTAGTTAGTAGATACAATCCATATTTCAGGAGAAACTCTACCGAAATTTTTATTAAAATTTTTATTTTAAAGTGTAGTTTGTTTTTATTGTTCAATTCATAACTTGTTTTTTTAATTGCATTAAGTGCATCGAGTATTTGAAGCTGATAGATTATTATCTACAAGGTAATTTCCCTATGCCGATCATGTACCTTAAGAGGGGCGTGACAAAGTTGGTATCAAAGCCTGGTCTAGGTCTGTCGTTAGGGCATATAAAGTTTTCCAACTGGTCCACGCTACGGGGAACTACAGGCTTTGTTAGTGGTAAATGCGCTGGGGAGCACTTATCATTAACAAGTCTGCTAAACCCATCTTGAGTTACTACACCAATTCATATTTCCATTCTTATTAGTGTACCTAGCAATATTGCCTACCAATTAAGACTTTCTTGTTTCTTTCCTTTTTAGATAATGCCTCTGAAAACTTGAGCCCGTACTAGCCTAGAACAGGAAAAGGCTATTACATCTGAAGAAGCCTCCATCAGACCAGTGACTGTACCTAGGGGTTGGTAGACCTAAGGGTTGAGAAAGAGCCAGAATTCATCTGCCATTGGGGGAAATGGAGAATACCCTGCTCCTCCACCTGAGGCTGCAGTTCCAAAATAGGCATAGGAGGTATAATGGGTCCTTCGAACTTTGGTCAATATGATGACATAAGCGAATATACCAGTGCCTTTAGTAAGTGTTCTGGTGACCCCAGTTGTCCCTGCTTCATGTATACCTATGGCGACCCCTACACTCCGAAACTTTAATTTCAGAAGCTAAAACCCCCTTGGTTTTCCGAAGTCAAATCCATAATTGATCATTAGCAATTTTTGGAGCATGTGAAAAATTTATGGAGGATTATTGAGTGTCCTAAAATAACTGTGAGAATAGTGGGGTTTCAGTTAGATGGTTCTGCGGCAAATGGGTTCCATATATGGCAGGCAAAGGGACTGTTAGAGGAACTAGAGAATGCTTGGCATCCTTTTAAAACTGATTTCCTTCATCAATTCCTTCTTGAAAGAGAGAGACAAGCTAGGGTTCATGAGTTTTTCTCTCTACAAAAGATCAGAAAGATGTTAATTTCTAAATATGCTATCAGATTTCTGTGACTATCTCAGTTTGCACCATATGCTATCCCTACAGAAAAAGAAAAAGTTAGATGCTTTGTACAAGAACTAGGAACATTTTGTTAGAGTGTTATCTATGTCACAGATGATAGCACTTATGAGCAGGTGTATAACTGGGCAACTGAGTTCAAAAATTTGTTGAAAGAAAATAGTCGAAAGGATAATGCTCTTACCAGTAAGAAAAGAGTGAGATCTGAATCTTCTTCTCTTAAAGTACTACCACGCCAAATACATTCTCTTCTCGATGCTCTAACAGGTGTCCTCACCGGTCAACTTTCGGCAACTACCCTTTCAGAAGAAACTGCTCTTTTACTCAGTCATCTTCTCAGGCCACACCCGCGTGTAATACATGTGGTAGGTTCTACACTAATTCTTGTCACGGAGAGAATGGTGCATGTTTCAGATGTGGACGGCTAGACCATGGTTTGAGAGAATGCATAGTAAAAGTGACACCCTCTGGAGGTGGCAAAACTCAGCAGCTCCAAGCTCAGTATAGCCATCATCTATGGCATCAACTTAGTTTCTCACCCAGTCCACCAGGTGGCGGGTTTAGGTTTTAGTAGTAGTTCTGGACTACAAGCCCAAGTGTTTACTCCAACAAGACAGGATGCTATGGCTTCTAATACAGTTGTCATAGGTAATTTACTTTTGGAATCCATTCTTGTGTATGTGTTATTTGATCCAGAGCAACCCACTCCTTTATATCTATTTGCTATCATGATTGGAGAAATCAGTTGATTCACTAAATTCCCCGTTAGAAGTATCAATCCCTTTGAAAGAAACCTTAACTACCTTGGATATGGTGAAGTCATGTTTACTTCTTATATGTAATACACCATTATCAGGGGATTTAGTTGTTCTAAACATCCATGGATTTGATGTAATTTTACGAATGGATTGGCTTGCAAGTCATCATACAGTGGTGGAATGCTTTGATAAAATAATGAAAATTTGCTTACCTGGGAAGGAACCTATTGTGGTTCAAAGAGATAGAAGTAAGGTTTCTACTAAGTTCATTTCTACCCATAAGGAATAGAGGTTATTAAGGAAAGGTGGGGAGGCTTATCTAGCCTTTGTTCAGGATATCAAAAGTTTGAAATGCCAATTAAAAGAATTATTAGTAGAAAGTGAATGCACATATGTTTTTTCCAAAAGAATTACTAGGTTTACAACTGGAGAAGAAAATTGAATTTTGTATTAACATTTATACGAGGACAAACCCAATATCACTCCCTCCACATAGGATGGCTCCTGGTGAACTTAAGGAGTTAAAAGTACAGCTATAAGAATTGTTAAAAAAGTGATTTATTCGCCCCAGTACCTCTCCGTGAGGGGCACTGATGTTGTTTGTGAAAAAGAAATATGGATCCTTGATACTATGTATAGATTACAGATAATTGAACAAAATTACAGTAAAGAATAAATACCATTTGCCTTGAATAAATGACTTATTCAATCAACTGCAAAAGAGGTCAGTGCTTTTCTAAGATATATTTGCGTTCAGGGTATCATCAATTCCAAATTTGAAAGGGTGACATTCCTAAGATAACTTTCAAAACCAAATATGGGCATTATGAATTTGTGGTGATGTCATTTGGGTTGACTAATGCCCCTGCTACCTTCATGTATCTCATGAATAGAGTATTCCAATCATTTCTGAATTAGTTCATAATCGCCTTTATTGACGATATACTGATTTATTCCAAAGGTGAAGAAGAATATGATCAGCAATTGAGAATTGTATTACAAACTAAGAGAACACATATTGTATGCAAAATTCTCAAAATGTGAATTCTAGCTTTCACAAGTTGCCTTTCTAAGATATGTAGTCTCTCGGAAAGGTATTCATATGGATTCTAAGAAAGTTGAAGCGGTTAAAAATTAGACCAGATCGTCTTCAATGATAGAAATTCTTAGCTTTTTGGGTTTGGTAGGGTATTATATTTGTTTTGTTAAGGATTTCTCACACATTCTGACTCCCTTGACAAAGCTTTAGAAAAATGTAAAATTTGAATGGGTATAAGCTTGTAAAGATAGTTTCCAGCAACTTCAGGAAAATTTAACTATAGCCTTGATTTCGACCTTACCAAAAAGTGGGTGTGGATATGTCATCTACTGTGATGTATCTTAGATCTAACTGGGTTGTGTATTAATGTAGAAAGCAAGGCTATCACTTATGCCTTGAGACAATTTAAGAAACATGAACAAAACTATCTCACTTATGACATTGAGATAGCGGCTGTGGTATTCGCATTGAAGGTTTGGCAACATTACCTTTATTGTGAAACTTGCAAATTCTATACCGATCATGAAAGTTTGAAGTACATATTCGAATAGAAAGACTTAAATTTAAGACAACATCGATGGATGGAATTGATTAAGGATTATGATTGCTCCATCCTCTACCATATGTGTAAGGCTAATGCAGTGGCAGAAGCGCTCAGTAAGAAATCTAGTAGTAGCTTATCACACATCAAAGTTGGTCGTAGATCCTTAATTCGTGAGTTACATGGTTTGAAAAATAGTAGGGTTGAACTACAGATAGCTTCATCCGGTGTACTCTTGGCTAGCGTACATGTATAGTCTCCCTTGGTGGAACAGATTAAAACTGCTCAGGCAAACGATCCTGACAGGGTTAAGTTATTGGAAAGGGCGAAATCATAAGTCGATATTGGTGTCACAACTAATGATCAAGAAAAAGTGTTCTACAAAGGTCAGTTATGGGCACCTAAAGTGAATGAATTAAAGAAGCATATTATGCACTGTGCTCACTCGTCTTCCTATGATATGCATCTGGGAAGTAATAAAATGTATCATGACTTGAAGGTTCATTACTGGTATAACGAGATGAAGAAAGATATTACAGATTTTGTTTCTCACTATCTAACCTGTCAACATGTTAAAGCCGAACACCAAAGGCCTATATGGTTACGCCAAGACATAGCGATTCCAGTATGGGAATGGAAACAAATTATCATAGATTTCCTAAATGGGTTGCCAAAAACCCTTAAAGGGTATGATTCTATTTGGATGATTGTAGATTGACTCGCTAAAAGCACATATTTTTTACCAGTGAAGGCTACTTATTCAACTCCATAGTATGCAGAGCTATATTTGGATATGATAGCCTCTCTTCATGGCATTCCCTTGTCCATAATCTCATATCTAAGTATTTAGTTTGAGGCCTATTTTTTGAAATCATTCCAAGAAAACTTAGAATCTCAACTACACTTTAGTACTACCTTCTATCTCAAACCGATGGTCAGTCCAAAATGACAATTCAGGTGTTAGAAGACATGTTACAGCCGGTGTTAAAGAATTCGAGGGTAGTTGGGAAAAGTACTTACTGCTCATTGAGTTCGCTTATAATAATAGCTACCACTCCAATATTCAGATAGCTTCATTTGAAACATTGTACGGTTATAAATGCAGGTCCCCTGTGGGATGGTTTGAAATCAAAGAAATTAAGTTGCTTGAGTCAAACCTAGTTATGGATCTAATAGAGAAAGTGAAAGCCACTCGAGAGAAATTATTAGATGTTCAGAGCCAACAAAAGGCATATGCTGATAAGCAAAGAAGAAAACATGAATTTCAAGTGAGCGATTAAGATTTTCTTAAGGTGTGTCCGATGAAGGGAGTAATGAGGTTTAGTAGGCAAGGTAAATTAACACATCGATACATTGGCCTATTCCCTATCACTTAGCAAATTGGAGCAGTGTCGTTCAAGCTAGATCTACCATCAACATTGTCAGGAGTACATTCTGTATTCCACGTATCTATGCTAAGAAAGTATGTTCCGAAAGATACTCATGTTTTACAAGATGTGCCAGTAGAGATAACTCATCAGTTAACATACGAGGAACGACCGGTGGCGATCGTCGACCGCCAAGTTAGAAAGCTTAAGTCCAAGGAATATCCTTTGGTTAAGGTAATTTGGGAACGCCATGGAAAAGAGGAAGTGACTTGGGAACCAGAAGATTTTATGAAGAAGAAATATCTATACTTTTTTGGTACGTAATCCTATTCAATAGTTTGTTAGTATTTTCTTAGAATTCGAAGACAAATTCTTTTTATGGGGGATATAACTTGTAATACTCATTTAAAAAAAAAGTTTGAATTAAAAATAAAACAAAGTTTAGGAACTAATTAGCAAATTATAATAAATTATAACTATTGAAAATTACACATAATTCCCTCAACTCTTTAAATCCCTAAGTGGTAATTCCCTCCCCAATTCTTCCCAAATCCTCTCATTCGGCACCTCCCAGTGCCCCCGAAAACCTCTCTGCCTTTCATTTTTCACACTGTCGTGAAGAACATCCAAAGTGCTACCATTTTTCGGCCAGCCACCACCGACTGCTATGAATGCCACCGTTGCTGCCACCATTCTGCTGTTCATGCAAGGGACAACAACTCTCCTATACAATTGCTGGTTGCTGGTAAGGAACTTATCTCTTGCCATTCAGTTTACTACAATATTATTTCCTTCAAGCTTTACTTGTTTAAAGCTAGATTTGTACATCCTTTTTGCAAGAAAACTTAAATTTGGGGCATTTTATTTTCAATTTTTTCGATGAACAATGGGAAAAAAAACACCCATAATGGAATTTCAATTGAAGTAGACCTGGTGAATAGATGTATTTGGTTCACAACTCCTGACTTTGCGTAACTAAAAATTTCAAATTTGGGGAAAATGATGTTTTCAAGAATTTCAATAAAGTTGGGTTAGTTGAATGAAAATATAAATGTAGAAATTCTAAATAGGAATTTTCACTCTATTCAATTCAATAGGTTGGAGTCTGTCAACCTTGAATTTGATCTAAGATATTAGTTCCTCAAGGAATTTGGGAAAAATGAGTAATTCCCTCTTAATGTTTCCTTGCTTTGTTATTGCTGGGTTTTTGGTCTTGTATATAGTTTTTGAAAGTTTCAAATCCTTACACCAGGATTTAATTCCTAGTTGAATGATTCTTAAACTTTATTAATTTTACTGGCACTTTAGAATGAAGGGTCTAAAAGTTAGAATCTTCGATATTATGTTACCATCTTCATATGTAAATAATGGAGTTTAAGTTATGTTGATTGTTATTCATAGTTGGGAATTTCGAAGCCAAATTTGAAAGTGCTTGATTTTTCTAGTCCAAGCTTAATATTCTTTGGATTTTTTTCATGTCACCTAAAGTTGATAATGAATTTGACCTCTTTATTCCCAAAATTGTCAGCCTTGTAAAGTTTGGTTCTCATAGCCTTGGAAAACTTTAAACCTTTTTTTGGTGGTTAGTCCTCATTAAATAAATTAATAAGCCTCACTTATATATTTCGATTTTTAGTTATAGTGGTTAATGTTAGGAGACAGTGTAAATTCGAGATGCTAATATGATAGGTGTACAAGTTATAATAATAGGAATGCCTGAAACAAATTTTTTGGACCCGAATTTTTCTTCAGGTTGAGTTTGGGTGACAAATAATCACCTCATTGCCTACAGTTTGAGTGGTGAGTGGATATATACTTATTTCTAGATGCTTGAATCTTTAAATTCCATTTTTATGATTTGCTTATGTTATTAAGCATGCCTTGGGAAATTCTAGTTAAAAAACAGATTATTTATATGTGAATTTATGATTCTTCCTAAATCCCAAATTATGAAATTTTCCCAAAGTATTGATCGGAAGGTGAGATTTGAGTAAATTTTCCGAAGTTGAATTTAGAACTTTGTTATAGGATCTGTAGTAGAATGGTGGTAGAACCGCTAGGTGCACCTAGGTTATAACCTTTATCAGTTGATGGCAATTCTTGATAAATGGTACTTCTGTAGTGAGTGCAGTTCTTGGGAGAAAATTAATTTTAAATGGAATAGTTTCTTGGGATGAGTGAAACTCCAGAAGGGAGTAGTAAATTGAATATTCCCTTCAGTGAGTGCAATTCTCAAAAGGTGAGGACTAAGTCACCTCTCTAATTAAGTTTATCTTCTGGAATGAGAAGACTGATTTCTCAGTTTAGGTTCTTCCATTGAATTAATTATAGATCATAATATTTTTTGAACACCAATAAATTATTTCTAAATTTAAATGAATCTTGTGAAAATAGTATCAATTATTGTTATTGGTATTATCATATGTATAATTATTCTGTTTCTTAAATGTAAGGTATATCATGTGCACATTATTACTTTTCAGTTATACCTTTATGTAATGAAGTATTAATTTGAACATGATGATTTTTTTTTTTTTTTTGTGATGCACTTTACACCTGAGAGTTCATGCATCCATTGGTAAGTATTTTTGTCATTCATTGAATCAATGTGATTCACCCCTTCAATTTTTAATATTTTTCAGATCAAGCCATTAGTGAACTTCCTTCAGCTCTGCTCACACCCTTTAAGTCTGCTGACTAAATTGGTAAGCACAACCCTAAATAGTAATAGAGTACATTTTTGGAACTGTAGACAAATATTGAATAGGATATTTTTGCATTTTAAATAAGGGTCATAGTCTGTTATAATAATAATTGTATAATTACTGTGTAGTTAGTAGATGGGCCTTACTATTCTACAGTTCCATTATTGGGACTGTAAGATAACTTTAAAATTTTTAAAAAATTAGATTTTAATTTTTTTAAATTTTAATTTTTTAATAATAATAAACTAATGATACATTTTATAAAAAATTTTAAAAAAATAAAAACAATCAAAAAAAAATTTAAAAAACTTTAAAAAGAATCACACATTTGAAAAAAATAAATATTTGAAAGAAAAAGTAAAAAAGATTTCAAAAAAATCACTATAAATAAAAAACTAATAAATAGTATAAACAAAAAAAATGAATAAAAAGATCAAAAATTAAAAATTAAAAATTAAAAAAAAATAAAAAATAAATTTGGGGGGAGAGTCCCCCTTAGTAGATACAATACATGTTGGACTAATTTATAATTGATATTTTAGGCTATGGAAGACATTTGAAATTTGATGGACATGTCCATCTTATCGATTTTTTGATTGTATCCTAAGATATTTCATAATTTTGGAAAAATTTTGTCAAAATTTTTATTAAAATTTTATGTTAAAGTGTGATTTGTTTTTATTATTCAATTCATAACTTTTTTTTAATTGTGTTAAATACATAGAGTATTCTAAGTTGATAAGGTATTACCTGCTTGATAATTTCTTCACGCTTCATAGTAGATTTAGTACTGTTTCTTCATGGGCTGCTGCTTGTAGTAGCTTTGTTAATGTACTTTCCCAGCTTCTCTTGGCTAACTAATCTCCTTAAAGAGGAAGACTTCGTTCCTTTTGATTATTGAAATTGATATCTTTAAAGCAAACCAGAAGGAAGACAAAAGAGCTGCACTCATAGTTTGTTTTGCCTCATGAAGGGTTCAATTATTGTATAAAAGCTAATGTTTTCTGACATGTTAGCGTGAAAAAATCTGCAGTTTCCATGAAGGTTTACTCGTCTGATATGGTGATAATTGCAGTAAAATGCAAAGATCTTCAGATTCATGATTGGGTATTTTACGGAGAGGTTGAACTATCAAACTGTTAAATGTACTTTGATGTTTCCGTGTTAACTGATAATCGATTGGTTGATTAATTATAAATAATAAGGCTAAGGTAAAACATTTTATATGAACCTCTTAGTTACAGTTCTTTATATAGATTAAGGAGATAAATTGGTTTAAGATTTATGCAATTGGTTTAAGATTTATGCAAGTTAATTTAAATATGGTAAAATTTTATGCTTGTGATGGTAAGATAAATTATTTATTTATTATTATTTTTTAATATTAATAAATTATTGTTTATGTTATATATTTTTTAAAATATTTTTATATATATTTATAATTTTTTTATTTATAAATGAATAGTATTAAAAAATTATAGATGAATAGTATAAAAGAAATATAAAATATTTTAAAAAACTTTTAAAAATTTATATGAAAAAAAATAATTAATTAATATTAAAAATTAAAAAAATAAGATAAAAAATTAAAAAAATATAATATTTAAATATCAAAATATATGATACAATTTTATTTTGGGGACTAAACTACCGTCCTTCCATTTTTTTTTAAGTTTTTTTTCTTAAATTTTTTTATTTTTTAAAAGTAATTAAATTTTTTTTATCTCATGTATTTTTTTAAAAATTTTTCTTGAATTTTTTTATATTATTTTTATTATTTATTTATAATATTTTTTATTATTTATTTGTCACTTAAAAAATTTTATAAAAAATAAAAAATTATAAAAACTATAAGAAAGTAAGCACCTTTTATTTTTATGCTGCCTATAACAACCTTTAAATATTACTTCACTGTAATGGAAGAGCTCTCTAGGACTTTCTCTTACTCTCTCATTCTTCCATGCGTTTTTATCCTACAGACAAGTTCATCTTTTGGGATTCTCGCCTACTATTATAGGCGACAGCCTCTCCAATCTTTTTTTCTTTTATTGTTTTTTATCCTTCATATTATAAATTCTTTAGATGTGTCATTTAAGCAAGATAGAGATTTTCAATTTTTCTTTAATATAAAAATATAAAATATTTTTTATCTTTTGTTTTTTATTTCTTGGTAGATTACAAATATTTTTCATCTTACCATTTTTGTTGGAGATTGCTTTTCCATTTAATGGAGTTTTTCCTAGTCGTCATTTCTTATATTTTAAGTATTTTATACTATTATAAAAATTGTTGGGTCTAATATATAATTATTTTATTGCAGCATCCATAATGATAGTAAACAAAATTTCATCATTCAATTTATAAGATTAATAGAACTTGTATTCACTCTTTACCCTTTAGTTCCACCAAAAATTATTAGAAGTTCATTTATTATTATATTATATCTAAGATTTTTTTTTTAAATTGTTGTAAGTGTCATTATATTGGACTTTATTTTTGAATGAATTTTATATTTCATCAAGGAAAATATTACATCACTGTAATCAATAAGTTTATAATTTAGTGGTATTTAAATCACATGATTATTTTTTGTCTCATTTCTAACATATTAACATAACTACTTTTTTATTAATTTAATTTACATATTACAAATAGAGTATATTTATCCAATAATTTTTACCCGTGGTAGAGTAGGAGCTAATAATGCTTTCTGTGATAGAATTTTTTTGCTATATGAAAAAATTCTCACACATATATATTGTATTATATTATTTAGATAATATTTAAAAAAATAAATTATGTATATATTTTAAATAAAATGATATTAGTTCCATATGAATGTTACAATACATTATTAATTTTACCTTATTTAAAATGTAAACATTATTTATAATTATTAAATATCATACAAATAATATTATATAATATATATATATGTGTAAAAATTTATCATATTATATATCCATTGTCCCTTTTATAGGTGAGGTGAGACATCGTGGCTATTGACTATATAATTTAAAAGTTTTGTTACTCTCATCACTACTGGAACTCACAGGTCTCAGGCCCTGTTCCTTTCTCATTTTAGTGAGGGAGAAAAAAAAAAGTTCTCGTGCTTATATAGGTATTTGTTTCTCTTTTAAAAATTGACTAAGAATGATTTTTTTTATTAAAAAAAAATCTAAAAAATATAACTTCTCATTAAAGGAGGAGAAGAAATCATTTTGCTTTCCTATTTTGACTTTCAATTCCTTGTGATATTACTCATACAATTAAAGTTCATTATGTTTCTCATCATATTTTCTTAATTAAATATTTTTTAATACAATTATATTATTTATTTAATTCATTTATTTAAGATTATGTTTATTTTTTACAAAATTATTATTTTAAAATTGTTATTTTATTTTAAAAATTATTATTTTTAGTTATATATATATTCATTTTATTATTTTAAATTAAAATTAAAATTTTGATATATTAAAATTTGTTAATGTTAAATTCTTTATCTATGTCATTTTTAATAATTTTATTAATTAAAAGTTATTTTATAATTTTGTAGTCAAATATCATTTATCATTTAAAAATTATTTTTATTTACTGCATGCAAAATAATTTTTCATTATATTAAAATGCTTTTTTCAAAATCAACTTTTCATTCTATAAAAATTAATTTTTTTAAAGAACATCCAAATAAACCTTTAAATAAATATCATCCCAATTACTTATTTTACTTTATTTATTCATTTTACTTATACCAAAGCGTTATTATCATAATATAAATTTTTTTGTAAAACTTTTGTAGAAAATCAGTGGTGAGAGGAGCCTAATTTAATCGTGCTTCTTACAAATAATTACGTAAATATTATTATGTATTATTTTAAAATGAACTTTCAAGGTGTTTTTTTTATATTATAGTGAAGTGATATTTAAATTGTTTATATATATATATATATATATATATATTAATTTATCTCTTTGCTCATAAAATATAATTTAAATAATACATTTCTTAACATTAAATATTAAAATTATTTTTAAATTAAAAGTTTAAATCCTCACTTCTTCCTCACTGAGTCAATAAAAAATTAGTTTATATATCTTTGATTGGGTCAAAATGGAGATTTAGATATTCAAAGTTGTGTTGATTGTTTATTTTTCCTATTCTTTTTTCAAAGAAAGATTATTTCCATTTGTATGAAAAAGTGAGAGAAAATCTCTTAAGTTATGATCAACAAGGCTAAATAATAAGCCTTGAGTAAGAACAACAAAAATGAAAGCTGAATGATAAGGAAACACATAATTTTCTTATAATATTAGGCAGCATCACGATTCACGACAGAAAGCGATGAGCATAAAAAATTAGCTTGTCAAAACTCATACATAAGATGATAGGCTCTAACAATTATTTAAGAAGGATTTCAATTGTTGCACTGAAAATTATGTCATTTCTAATTTGTTGCAATTATTAAAAAATGTGAAAAGTCATCTCCAATACACCACCTATGGTGGCTTAAGTTGACATAGAAGAAAACAAGCTTTTTCATTGTGAAAACATGTCTCCTTGAGATGGAGTGAAAGATCTTAGCATTAAGGGGAGGCAGAATATACTGAGACAACGTGTGCCGGCATTGATTTTACCTAATTTTATATATTTTTGCATAATATTTAATTAAGAAACCAATTTAAAAAAACTAATGGGCGAAAAAAAAAAAAAAAAAGATAATAAAATTCCCAAAAAGGGGTGACCTACACGTTCGTTAAAGCCGTTAGCACTGTTTTCCCACTGCCCACATTCTTAGGATTCAAATATTTAAATTAACAAATAATTGAAGTGTGCCGTTGAGTGGGATACTGTCTCGAGGCCATTAGACAGTGACAGCTTAACTTTGATATAAAATAAAATTAATTATCTAACAAAATCAGATATTTCATTGGAAAATTTCAACGTAAACAGTGTATGTTTACAGGTGTCACGTAGAAAATTTAGATCTCATTCTTTTTTAGATTATTTTTTTAGTTCTTTTTTTGATATATATATATATATATATATATATATATATAATTAAATTTTTTAATATATATAATTAAAATTTATATTATATTAATATGTATTCATTAAATTTACATAAAATATAAATATAAAATATAAAAATTTGACTTACTTATAAAATAATACATTTTTAATTTATGAATAATGAATTAAATTTGAATGATTATATTTTAATATTTTTTTATTTAAAACATATTTTAGTATAATATAAATTTTAATTATATATATTAACAATTTAATTATATATATAAAAAAACCAATCCAAAAAAAAAAATCAAATCCTGATCTGTAAATCACCTAATTTTATAATAATAATTTTTTTATTAATTAATTATTAATTAATGATTTTATTAAATTAAATTCATATAGTTGATATGTAATTGTTAAATACTAATATGATATTTAAAATTATATTAAGAAAACAAAACTGATTTATTAAAAAAAATATATGACGGTTAGTCTAATTTTTATTTTTAAATGTAATTTAATTATTATATTGATATTTAAATCACTTTATTAATCTATATCAATAAAATCATTAAATAATAGTTAATTAAATAAATAAAAATAAAATAAATTTTTAAAAAAATTAAATCAAGAGGTTTTAAATCTAAAAATAAAATTAAAAAATGTTATATTTAAAAAAAAAAACTAAAGTAGTCCTAAAAGTTTTTGTTTAAAAAGAAAGGAATGGAAATGATTATTCGATTGTAGGAGTTATGGGTATTTATAAAGACAAAATTATTGTTTTATTCTTTAAAAAATTTTAATTTGTTCTTCAAATTTTTTTTTTAATTTTGAGTTTTTTGAGTTTTGCATTTAAAGCAATAACTGATATCACGATCACTTAAAACCAAAATAAACAGCAACCTCTTTTAACTTTTGATCATTTTTAAGATCTATAAGTTCCGCCTTATCCTACACAATTCCATTTCATGATCATCCTTAGAATTTTGGAAGACATTTCAAGAATTATTTTATTTTAAAAGTAGAAAAAAAGTTTATGATTATTCTATTATAATATCTAACATACTCTTTCATACAAAAATAGAATTCAAAGAAAGAGCAAAAGCACCATAACTAGTGCTAAATTTTCATTTAATTGAAAAAATAAGGATAATAATGATCGAATTATCACTTAGTTATAAAAGTTCTACTAAAACTTAAGAAAAAACTCATGAATTAAGGAGGATGAAAATTATTGTTTAAAATCTTGACAAGTTGTAGGAATCTTTTAAATTTTCTTTTGTGTCTTCCCTTTCATTTTCAAAACGCATGAGCCTTTTCCTAGATATAGGATTACAGATCATTGGCCAATATTCAAAGTGCTTAATGATAAGATTATTTCTTTATTGGTGTTTGTTAAATTATATCTAAATGTATTATTGTATTTAAGTATTTTTCTTACTTTTTGTATTTATAATTTGTTTAAGCAAAGAATAAAAAAATTTAAGAAAAAAATTAGAAAGAAAGATTAAAAAATTAAAAATTAAAACACAATGTTTAAAAAATTTTAAAAATATGAACGCAAAATAATTAATATATATAAATATATTTATACATTTAAATATAACTTAAAAATATATTTTTTATTATATACCATAATCCAAGAGAAATAATGACGTAATCAAAATACTAGTTCGCAATTACGGTGGTGCTTTACTGGTCACGCCAGGGATCTCATAATGTTCCAAATAGCTTTCAAACCCAACCACTCATAAATTTTCACCCTAATTTTATGAATACCTACGATAATGTTCACAAAAATTTATGAAAAATTACGAATATCTAACATTTCTATTACAATGTTGAAAAAATCAGACCCAAAAAATCAAGAATTGCTTCTGTGGTTGATTTGGTTTACCCTTCAAAAATTGGTCATACAAAAAATCAGCTAAAAATCGATAAATCAGTCCAAAAATCAATAACTCGATCAAAACCAATACAAAGTTGATCAATAGGACCGATTCAAATGGTTTGTTTTTTATTCTTATTTTCGATATGATTTTAACACCATTTTTATGAATTTTTAACTTCAAACTAATATTGTTTTGATTATTTATAATATAAATGATTATAATAAATATTTTTTATTATTTTAAACTTATTTTATATATATTTAATTAATTTAATAATATTTTATATATATTAATTAATTATTTTTATATTGAATTATTAATTTTTTGTTATATCATTAGATAGTGTTATATAATATAAACATTTAATTTTTTTTATTTGTATGATTACAATTTCATTATGATTAGACTAATAAGGGGCTGTTTGTTTGGGCTATCAGATAATGTATTTTTTTTTTCTTCTATTAGAAGAATGATTTTTTTTTTAAGGAGAAGTTGTTTTATGTTTGGAAGCAATAATTTAGAAAGGCTTTTGAAATATGGTGAACAATTTTAGAAATGAAAGTTTATTTCTTATTTTTCTCCTTATCAACAAAAGTTAAAACTTTTAACTTTTCCTTATAGGAGATTTTCTCAATTTTCATTAACTTATCCGTTTTCTATAAACCCAAACAAACAGGTATATTTTTATAAGAATGCATTATTTTTTAAAAAAAAATAATTTATTTTCAGAATAAACCCAAATAAATAGGGCCTAAACCATAAATTACTAATTCTATCAATTTAATAATAGATCTAATTTTTAAAATAATACACTAATGTAATGTGGTGTGACAACATAATAAATGGGGTGAAGAAGAATTGTTATGACAACCTCAGGCCCATTCTTAAATCACTTACATTTGAAGGAAATGTTTCCCAAATTGCAGAAAGCAACAAGCAAGTTTGGAGGAGATTTGCTTTCATAGAATCATAGTAAAGAGTTTGCCACCCTCTCATTAGTCATTAGAGTACATCCACCCATAAAATCTATGATATTGTAATTTTTGAATAAAAAAACTATCATACTGTTGAGTTTCTTTTTCTCTCTATTTGGATTTGGGATAAGGTAGAATTTTAAATTGTGGCTGGGTAAAACAAAACGTAAGAATTATGATATTAAACATCATAAATAAAATCCGTAGTCTTCTTAAATATTCAATCAAACAAGTATTTTTAATTTCTCGAATCTTGTTATTATAAATAATATTATATTTTACAGAAAAATAAATATTATTATTTAAGAAAATTTAGTTTAGTACAAGAAATTGGTCAAATAAAAAAATTGTCTAACCCAATTTAACTCAATCAAACTAACTGAGGATATCTTAACTTTTTTTGGATGAAATAAAATTTGGAGAAGACTTTATATTCTAAAGTTAGAACATGTCACAAGTTTTAATGATAGCTTATAGTAATACTTATAAATTATTTATCAAGAGAGATTATTAGCAAAGAGAATGAAACTTAAAATTTTCAAGTGAAGTACTTCAATCTTTATTAGTTGAACCAACTTTGGAAAATATATCTTTCCCGCATAAATTATATATATATATATATATATTAATTAGTATAAATATACACATACTAATATCTTGATATGCCTAGTTCATATCAATAAACTTTTAAAATAAGAAATAAATTATTCAAAAAATTTAAAATTTAAAATATTTATTATTTTTTAAAAAATTAAAAAATAATATATGAATAATAATGGGTAACTTAATTTGTTGGTATGTGTCTCAAACAAATATTTATTAGCATAGATAAGAGGTGGATCCAATCTTATCTGTTTATATGTCTACTAAAACGTTTGTCACATTAGAGTATGATGTGTAAAAATTAATCTAAACGGAATCATTTTAAGTGGGAGAAATACTGAGTCCTCAAGGACCAAAATTTTTCTCCATTTATTAAAATTTTAAACGCTAATTGTCAAAAATTCAAATAATATATTATCATTATTCAGGTGATCAAAATTAAAAAGATTATTTGTATATTAACTTTATTTTTCAAATTTAATTGGAAGGGTAAGTTGGTTGCATTTTTGTGATTTTGAAACTTTTAATTCCAATAAAGATTGGAGGAAATTATTCTTAGAAAACTGTTAGGTATCACTATTTTATAGTAATATTTACTTGGCACAGAATTCTTAACAAGTGTCTATAATCTACTAATCAGAGGTAAGAAATGAAGCATTTGTTAATAATTATGTTCTTATTAAACATTAATATAGAATAGTGACACCTAACACACACCTAAGAATAATTTTTGTTGCTATTTTTTAATTTAAACATATTTAATATACTTACTTTACTAATTATTAGCAATAATTTAAAAAAGTAAACATTTTATTAAAATTATCTTATTTAAATAATGATTTGAGATATTGATTTATCAAAAATAATCTCACCTAAGCAAGTAAACGTACTGATTTATTATCCAATTAAAAGAATTCTAAGAAAATTGTATTTTTAAAATTTTTACTAACAATTAATAATGGAGATAGTAAATGCTTTTAAATTGGAAGAGGAAGGACCAAAATTATTTAACCTCCAACCAAAAGTGTTAAAGGGCAAGGACCTTCCATTTCTATTCCAAACTTGGGCCGAGGTAAGATTTCAGTTACTGGGCTTTTTTCTATTTGCTGTTGCCCAACCCATCTCCATAAACCCTAGCTAGTAGCAAGTTAGCATCCTCTTCGCCGTCTCCAAATTCTCGTAACTGGAGGAGTGAGACACCAGCGACCTTCTGGGAGGGACAGGCGGAGAGAAAATGGTGTCAGGCTCCGGTGTCTGTGCGAAGCGGGTGGTGGTGGACGCGCGTCACCACATGCTCGGTCGGCTCGCTTCGATAGTTGCCAAGGAGCTGCTCAACGGTCAGAAGGTGGTGGTGGTGAGGTGCGAGGAGATTTGCATCTCCGGCGGCTTGGTCCGTCAGAAGATGAAGTACATGAGGTTCCTCCGCAAGCGCATGAACACTAAGCCTTCCCACGGCCCGATCCATTTCCGTGCCCCTTCTAAGATTTTCTGGCGTACTGTTCGTGGGTGTGTTACATGAAGCTTTCTAGTTTCAGATATCTTGTAAATGCCATTTTATCCAACGAGAATATACTTTTTTCCACCGTTTATTACCCTGTCTGCATTCATTTCCCTGATTTCCTCTTGATATAATAGTGTTGAGGCCTTTCGTGCCGGTGCTAATTGGTTGCCGGGTTCAGTTGGTTTTAGAATCTACATTATCCGTTTCAGGGTATGACTAGAAAGCAGAGAATGTATTGCTTTGTTTTTATGTTAATTGGTCCTATATTTCCTTTTATTTCTAATATATGAAGTATTTAAATTATGGTGTTTTTGTTATGTTAGACATGTGCAGTATTAGTATTTCTCTAGACAGTATTAGACTTAGAGTTTCATAGATTAAGACAGCATGTTTGCCTGAGTAGATATATGACATTGATGTTCGTTTACTATTCGCGTGTCTTAAATTATGCATACTCATATAGTCATATTCAGGAAATAAGATGGTGTATGGGGTTTTCTAGTGAAAATATTAAAATTGCAGGTAATGAACATTCATTAAATTGAGTAGGTAAATGGATATTTGAATTACCTTTTAAACGGAGTTAATTATTTTCTATGGCACCTGATAGTTTGATAATTTTGTATCATAAAGTAATCTATGGAGATGGTCTTTGTCAATTTGTTAATAGCAAAAAAAAAACAAAAAGATTTTCCCCCTTTTATTCTTTGCACAGCTAAAAAAATAATACATAATTATTTGATAGATTATGGATAGAACTTAGAATAATTATTTGATAGAATATGGATAGAACTTAGAACTTTCAGTTCGAATGCAATCTTCATAATTGGTGCAATCTTCATAATTCGCTTAAAGTTATATAGTTTGTCTTACATGTATATCTATCATTGATATTTGTAATTAATCTTTCTTAGGTATGGTGTGCATTTGTTTTGTGTAGTATGTATTAGCCTATTAGGTGTATGAGCACTTAGCCTTTCAAGTGAATTCTATGATCATTTACAGCTCAAGTGGGTTAACTGATTTTTCCCATTGTCTTGGCTTTTTTGACAACCTGTAAGAATTGTTGTCCTTGCATGATAAGAGATCCTTGTGTTTGTTTCTCTCTCAACATTGACATATTTCTTTATGTTTTACTTTCCTTGCGGTGATGTCTTGTGTTTCTCTATTTTTAGAATGATACCACATAAGACAAAGCGTGGGGCAGCTGCTCTTGCTCGACTGAAGGTATTTGAGGGCATACTTCCTCCATATGACAAAATGAAGAGGATGGTTGTCCCTGATGCTCTAAAGTAAGATCTACCTATCTAAATATATTTTTTTCCTTATATTTTGTTTCTGTTCAAAACTTCAAATTATTTGTCAATTTGTCTAATAAAATTTGAACTAAATCAATGAAATCAGGGTGTTGAGGCTTCAGAAAGGACACAAGTACTGCTTGGTGGGTAGATTGTCATCAGAAGTTGGATGGAACTATTATGATACTATTAGGGTAAGCTGCCACTTTTTGAGTTTCTTCCTGAATGGGTTTTTTTTATTCTTTCCTTTTCTTTAGAGTGCACAACTCTTAAATGTGCATTGTCTACATAGAGTCAGTAGACTGGATGTCAGTGACCATCTGAGAGATGGATATAAATAACTTATGTGTTAAGGGTTATTCTTGAAATATTATATGAAATATCTAAGTTCAAAATGGTGTCTGTTTTCCACTTTAAAATTTACATGTAGGTAATTTAGAAGCAAATTTTGTTCTTACCCTGGTAAAAGCCATCAACTATTATTTTTCTATATTTCATTACTTAAAGTTTCAACTATAATATTACCTATGCTTTTTTGGCCTTGTTTAGAGATTGAGGTTCTGGTGAGTTGTGAGTAGTTATGGTGTCTTGTGGGTTGGTGAGTCAGTTTCTAATTGAAGGATTAATGCAGAAGGATGAAAGAGTTTGCTTTTGCCATGCTGCATAAAATTTCCTAATAGATTACTTTCTGGTGTATTTACTGCATGAAAACATATATCATATCATAAGTTGCTTTGATGTTTATATTGGTTGTGTGGTTGTAAAAATAATAAATGAATTGAGTGATAAGTGCATTAACTGCTGATATTAAAGCACTTGATTCGAAGATCAAGCCATTGTTGTTCCTGCAATATTGTAGAAAGATTAAATATATGTTCTATATGATCTCTACTGCCCAACTGGGTTGTTTCTGCTTGCTATGAAAAGATTTTGGGATTTTTCTTATATGTTGGTAATGTGAGAGCTGATGAACTTTATGAGAAGGAAGGAGGTATGACTGAAGGAAATATGTGTAAATTACAATACTAAGACAGAAAGGTAGTTGTTAGTTAAAACTTCACTTATTCACCTTGTTTATTGATTTATTTAGTCGTGTTGTCTTCCTTGTGATCTTAATTGTGGAAGTAATGTTTGTAATGAAAATGGTGGGTATCTGTGGATTTATGCTTGCCAAAAAAAAAAAAAAGGATGTACTGAAGTTTCTGATTGTACTTTTTCTTTCAGGAATTGGAAAAGAAGAGAAAAGAGAGAGCACAAGTGACTTATGAGAGAAAGAAGCAGCTGGTCAAATTAAGGTTGAAGGCTGAGAAAATTGCTGAGGAGAAGCTTGGTTCCCAACTGGACATCCTTGCTCCTGTTAAATACTGAATTCTATCGTCTAGGTAGTATTTTAATTTGTTAAAAAGTACACCAAATTGATCATGACGCAACTTATTTGATTGTTTGCATGCTTGGACCGTTAGTTTAATAATGTTGGAAACTGTTCTATTTATATGTATGGTGTAGAATGTTTCTTAAATCTTCTAGATATGGCATTATTATCTTCAAACTAGCTGCTAATGGATTTAAATCTTAAGACTGTACAGTCTTAGTTCCCATATAACCCTAGCTATACCTATCTTATGTAAAATCTAAATCTTTTTCAATCTCAACAGGGTCGCTATTTAAATCTTAAAATCTTAGGATCATGCGATCTCATTGATTTTGTGACATTTTGGATTTGGGGTTTTTTTCTGTGTTTCTAGGTTCATAACCTGTGGTGGTCAGGTGAGATGGAACAAAAATCATAAAACCAGTCTAAACCCTTAGTGATAGTACACATTTACAGCCTCCCCATCCTTAATCAGTTTGACCTTCAACTTCATTTGTTGAAGGCTGTCAAATGTCTCTGCCTTTAGAGAAAGAATCCTAGGTACAGTAAAGGACATTAAGGTAACGAGTAGTAGAATCCTTGTTGCAGTGAAGGCATTCAGGTAACGAATAGGAGCTTGGTGGGGTTTGGCTCTTTCTGTCTTTGTCACTACTTGAATGTTTTCACATATTTTGTAGCTATTTCTTATTGCAGAAAAGTGTCCTGTCCTCTCATTATCATGCTAATGTATTTTTTATTATGTTACATGTAATTTTAATGGTACTGTATTTATTTTTTATATAAGTATACGTATATTCTTAATTGTTATTTTTTATTAGAGGTAGAATTTTCCAATCCTTAATTCTACGTTCGATCATTGTAGTCCTTTCATCCATTTTAAGCAAGATAAAATCGTGCCACGTTGCTCTAAAGTCTAAACTCATCCTGTGCGTGCTGTTGGATCCAAACTCTTAAATGTTCTCTGCAATAAATGTATTTCATGTATCTGGCTTCACTTATCACAAAGTCCCCCATATAGTAATCCTTAATGAGAAAATCAAGGGAGGTTATTTTTGCACATTTATAAGTAGTTATGAAGTTGTTTATACTCATGAAAATACAAATCCTAAATTTTTCATTAAGGATAATTTATTGTGTACTTTATTCTCTTTCCGTAGTTCACTGTTGTGGTGTGCCCCTACCTATTCTTGAGGTAAAATTAAGTATTTTCTGGTAACTAGTTTATTTTTCTTTTTTTTTTTATTTAGTGTTGATTAAGGTTTGAATATGAACCTTTATAGACTTCGGGGACTATTCCTGGAGGTTTTGCATGGTTCAATGTCTGGGGATGCGAGGCAGTGGAGGCCTCTTTAGATGGGTCCCTTGTTTTTATTGCTCATATGCTATCTCAACTTTTTTTTGAATGTATATATACAAATGATGACAGGCTAGTTTAAAATTTTGCATATTATTTATACTTAGACCAGAAAACATGTTCTCTTGCGTCTCGCTTGCCAGTGATCCTAGAATGGGAGAAGAGAATTGTTCTTTGAGGGGCAATGGGCATTGCTCAAAATGAATAATATTTTGTCTAATTAACTAATTCAAGAACCTGAAAACATGAACAAAGAGTGACGAGTTTATCAAGTCGTCACTTATAGAGCCTCCAATCAACACCGGGATATACTCATACTTCAATTTTTTCAAAAGATTCATCTATATTTTGTGGTCATATTTTAACTGTAAAATTTATAAGAAAAAAATTTATAATAATTATTATTAAATTCAGAATCATGAACAATTACTGTCAATGCCTGAAAATCTTCTGGGTACAATTTTGTCCAAAATAAATATAAAGAGCTAATAAATATTTATAAAATGATAGTTAATTTTAGAAAAAATAATTATTTAGTGTTTAATTGAGTATTAATTTTTACGTAATCTCTTATGAATATTAAATTCTTAAATGATATTATGTATTGTATGTTTTTTTTAATAAAAAATAATTATTTAGTTATAAAAAATTATTTAATTATTTAATTATAAAATATAAATATATTATGATTTTAACAATAATTTCTTTCTATAATTAAATTATTTTTATTAAGAACAGAAAATAAATAAATAAAAAGAGATATACATGACACTGATTGAGATTTGATGTCCCTAAATAATAAGCGAAAATTTGATATCTAGCAAATAGTTTTTTGAATTTTAATTATTACGTATCCCAAAGCAAAGCAGTGCTAAACCATGTCTACTGCAAAGCTGTCGGCCACTGCCCGTGGGGCCATGAATTATTTAGATTGAATTATTGGTGTTATCGTTGGGTAGGGCTATTCTATTGCTACAAAATTGTGGTAAGATTCTATTTTTATTTTTTTAATAATAATAATACTTTTTTATTTTAATGAATTATTGTATATATCATAAAAATTTTTAAATTTATTTATTTATAAATAAATAATATTAAAAAAAATATGTATGAATAATAAATAAAATATAAAAAATTTTTAAAAAATTATATGATATAAATAATAATTAAATAATGTTAAAAAATTAAAAAATTGAGATAAAAAATTAAAAAAATAAAATATCAAAATTATTTTTAAGAAAAAAATAATGTGCTTGAGAAATGTGCATGTAATTTTCCATAAAACTCTAATAAAATACAATGTCTGGATTAGGTATTTAAAAAATAATTTTCTTTTAATTTTAACTAATAAAATTCATTCTTTATTGCTTAGAATTACCAACTGATCACCTTTTGATAAGAAAATAATAACCTTCGTATTCTTTAAAATCTACATTTAAAATAGAATTGTTAATCTTTGTCCATTTTTTTTTATATACAAATGCTAATATGAAGATTTGAATATAAAATCAATTATTTAGCCTTCTCATTATTATATCATATTTAAGGGACATTTAGTATATTAGAATTTAGTATGAGTATACATATATTCGTATATGATACTATGATACAGGTATAGGATATGAAAATTTAAGATATTATAATACTTAAAATTTTTATTATTGTTATGATAATTACAAATTTGTAAAAAAAAAAGATTATTCTAATTAAGTTGAAGGGGTAAATTGTATAACCCTTAAGTTAAAAAAGTTATTTGTATATTTACCTTAATTTTTTATCAAAAAAGTTAACAGTAAGATTAAATTAAATTAAATCTTTAGTTTAAGAAGTACATTATTAATTTTTAGAATATAGGGCTAAATTGCACACAGTCCCTATAGTTAAAAGAAGTTCTTTGCATTTTAGCCTAAAAATATTATTGTAAAATTAATAATCTAATTGAATTCTATCACTTTAAAATGTCATCTAAATAATAAAATTCAATTGAATTATAAAAAATTTAAATTTATTCTAAAGACAAAATTTATTAAAAAAATTCAATTAAATAAGAATTTAATTAAATTCTTTATATATTTAATTCTAAATACGCCATATTTCTTGGATTCATTGTTTCTAAGTCGAACGATTACATCCAAACACAAACTTCTTCAAAGAGATTGAGTTAGATGCTTAGGTTGAAGATCTTCTGCTATCTTCCAATAACAAAGAAAAATATAAAGAAGAAAGTTGATTATCCACTCAACAAAATAACAAGTGGAATTCTTAACAACACTAACGGGCATTACAACTTAATAGGTAAGTCGGGGGATTCTAACACTTTTGGCCACCATTGGGGCTCAAAGGATTTTACTATCTCAATTTTTCATTTAAACATTTTTATATTTTTAATTATTAGTAATAATTTAAAAAAATATATTTTATTAAAATTATCTTATTTGAATAATGAGTTCACATATTAATTCGATAAAAATATATCTTACTTTAAAAAAGTCAGTATAAAAGGTTTTAGGTAAATACAATTTATAAATCAAATTAATCATAAATAAACACACATAATATTTATTTATAATTGATGATCTAAAAAAGTTTATATACTAAATATAATTTGGAATCATGCACTCAACTAAAATTAAATATATCTACTCAAGCATTTAATAGAAGAAGATAGTTGGTGGTTGTTCAATAGATATGCATTCTATGACGGAGATGCTCCTCCTTCAAACTTCTAAATTTGAAGAAATTGGTAGAAAAGTCATTAAAAAGTACAAAGGGTTGCCTTTAGCCTTCAAAATAATTGGAGTCTTTTGTAAGCCACCAAGTTATCTTCGGAATGAATGGAATGGCATTTTGAAAAGTAAGATATAGGAGGAGGAAAGCATTAATTTCCCAGCAGTAAAATTGATCTATCATTATCTTCCCTCTCTTCTCAAGATATAAAGTCCTATTTGTTTGAATTTATTTTAATAATAATTTATTTATTTTTAAAAAATAATATATTCTGATAAAAATATATATATTTATTTAAATTTATAAAAAAAATAAGTTAATGAAAATAGAGAAAACGTCCTATAAAGAGAAGTTAAAACTTTTAACTTCTCCTGATAAGGAAAAAAATAAGAAAAGAAAGAAAATTTCATCTCTAAAATTGTTCACTCTTTTTCAAAAGTATTTCTTAATAACTGTATTCAAACACAAAATAACTTCTCCTTAAAAAAAAATCCTTCCTCTTAAAAAAGAAGTAGAAAAGACATTCTCTAAGTCCAAACAAACATATCCATATTTTGCTTATTACTCCTTATTTCCCAGAGATTACAAATTTACAAGAGCATCTAGCTAGTTTGGTGTTGGATGGCTGCAACTTTTTTACAGTGTACTCAACAAAGCAAAAGCATAAAGGAAGGCTTATTACTCCTTATTTCCCAGAGATTACAAATTTACAAGAGCATCTAGCTAGTTTGGTGTTGGATGGCTGCAACT
>JASKGM010015895.1:0-33241 GCA_034509205.1 Ceratonia siliqua
TTTGTTAAAAATTTTGGAGTTTCTTGGATTATGACTTGGCAATATATCTTTGTCGACAAATTGCCTTTCCCTCAAACTTGGGTAGGCCGAGACATTAGTATTAAATGGTGGATTGAGTTTAATCTTAATCTGATCAACCAGGAAGCCGTCCAAAAATGGTTATCCAGCAATTCACAACACATTAGAAAAATAGCTCTCCAAACGGAAAGCCAGTTTTTAGCTACAAGATCTCAGGTTGCCACTAGCATTACTGCAGCCAAATCTGATAAAGAACTTCTCCAAAAATTAAAGGCACTCTCCGATACAGCAACCTCTATTGGAGAAGATGACCAAGATGACGCCATCTCAGACTTCACTCCTCTCAACGAGGATGATTGTTTTAGCATCGACCTGGATCCCACACATCTAACAAATCTATCACAATTCGACTAGCAAACAAGACTTGACAACTCAACCAACAATAATCAAGTGCTCCACTAACCAAGGGCCCCGAAAGAGCTACCAGACAAACCTGCTTTATCAAACAGTAACGCATGTGATATTACGGGACAAGAAAATTTTATGAAACAGTACACGGATTTGAAAGCATTTGAAGTCCGCAACAGATTCCAAAGGCTCTGAAGTCCACTCCTCAGCATATAAAAAGCTCCTCACACCACAATCGAAGGCATCATCAGCTTACTAGCATTCAGAGCTCTTTTAGATTTTAAGCTTTAAACACTTGTAATCTTTGAGCTTTCTTGCCTTCTTGCAACATTCTTCTACAATATTTTGTAAGTGTTTACTCTTTTGCACTACAATATTTTGTTTTAATACAATACTTTGTATATCTCTTTGACTTTTCTCTTGGTGATTTTACAATTACCTCTTATATTTCTTCTTTTCTTTAATCGATCTTGTCCCTAGTTGGTATCAGAGCCTGTTGCTTTAGAGTCCGGTAGAGGTATTGTGATTAGTTATTTTTAGATACAACTCTAAAAGATTTAAGTTCTAAACGAACTTAGTGTTGGTCAGCCTTTGAACGTAGTGTTGGTCAGCCTGTTTGAGCCTAGGTGAGCGTTTAGGGTGGTCCTGCTGTGGAGGTGGTCCTGCTAAGTCTTGAGTAGAATTTACTTTAATTAGAGCCTTATCTAGATATAACTATGAGCAGTATCTTTAGGAGACTCTCTAACAGAGGTAACCATACAACAATCAGGATAACAGACAATACAGAAAATGAAGAAGATATACTAGAAAATAGTAGACAACAAATCCTTTCAATACAAGAAACAGAACAAAACCTAGTTTCTTGGACTTTACCCACCATACAATACAAGGAGATATACAAACAGTCTATCTTCCATTTCTTAGGCGATAATGTCTACAAAATAGTAGAGACTACTAAATCCATAGGAAAACAACATGTTACCTTACAGCTATTAGACTCTGAGCTAATAGATCAACACATCAGAGATGGATACAACTTCCTCCACTTAGGAGCTATACAAGTAGCCATCAAACCTTTAAGAAGGATAGGAGTAAACTAGCCTATACTTCTTCTTTTACGAGATACAAGAGCCTTAAGCTTTAATGATTCAATAATGGCATGTTTAGAATCAAACATAGCCAATGACCATGTATACTTTAACTATTTCCTAAACTATGAACTTAGTTTGAACAGTAAATACATTAAAACGACATTAATACTTAATACTAATATCATACAAAAATTTAAAAAATGATCTGAAGATGTAGGAATCGTCTACAAAATACAATATAAACTGTTGAAACACCTATTCAAAGTAGGAGTCAAAAGAATTTCCAGTGGGAACAAGACAATAATTATAAAAGCCAACTTAGACAAGACAAAGGTAATAACACCTAAACCTATAAGACATGAAGAAATATTACCCAAATTTCCAGAATATTGGAAATTTGATGAAATTTCCTCCCCAAAAAGGGAAGAAACAACTGAAATCTCTGAAATCATAGAAGACCAAAATGGTAATGTTACCCTTAAGATGAAACGAACATCATCCCTAAGAATAGCAGAACCAAAAAGTACACGACCAACCTCAAGACACTCAATTAGTTCTAAGAATCCTACACTACATTACAACCTAGCTGGAGTAAACTTTAGGCTAAACATACCTGAACCCATCTATAGAGAGGAATCACCAAACCTCTCACCTACAAGATCTCAAGTCATGGTAATAACCAAAGACTTTGAATTAAACAAAGATTTCATAAGAAAAGATTTCTTATCGGAATCAAACAAAGACCAGAGAAAATGATACTTCTCTCCTGTCTTTACAGAGGAACAAAGACAACAGTGGCTACAACAATTCTATAGCGACTGTAAAGAAGTAAGAGAAAATCTTTATTTATTTCAATGGTTCAATATCTTTACAAGAGAAAATAATATTCCAAACCCATTTATCCCCACGATAAATGTAAATTCCAAAGTTATACAAACTTGGAATAAGATAGATAATACAAAGATAGAAGGAACACATCCTCCTCTAGAAGCTATAAAAGTCAAAACCAAGGATGGAGTCGATGTTGAAGCATCTCCCTTCAAAACCATCACCTCAACCCTTGGTGCCATACCTACAAGAAATGGCATTAAAAATATTCAAACACAGAATAATTATTCAAATCAAATACTCTCTACCATAGCCAAACAGCTAGAAAGAGTAGAAAATCAAATTAATACAAAAACTATAGAAACAAACCTTAGAAGAGGAAACTATCAACACCTAGATCCTCAACGCCCTATTTATAAGAATGAAACAATATCACCTGAAGACAGTAAAAAAATTAAATTAGAGAAATCAGACAATAATGAAAAACTAGTTGAAGAAATTACACAAAAATTAAAAAATTTACCTTTACATGCTAGTACGAGCAACCCAACCATAAATACCATCTCACAACAAAATGTGTCAGAAAACATTAATAGGATCCATTACAAAAATTCGAGTCAACCTACACCTATACCACAAACTCAAAACTACTATAGGAGACCTACGTTTCCTGACACACAATACGAAGAAAGAAACTCTTTTATCGAAAGTAGTTATTCAGGAGAATCCATAGTCAAATGGAACATAGATGGAGCCAGTGAGCACCATATCCTGAATGTAATACAAAACATGACCATGGCTGCAACAGCCTATAAGATTAAAGGGAATCAAGAACCACAAATTGTCCAACTCCTAGTAACAGGATTTATCGGACAACTCAAAGGTTGGTGGGATAACTTCCTATCACCAGAAGACAAACATATATTGGTATAAATGAACGTCTTAATCCCTCTTACCCATGCCAGTAACGTTATTTGCGTCCCTTTTAACAAAGTCTATGAATAATAAAATAGTAAACTAAATTATAACCAAATTTTGTATCATAATAATATATGATATAAATTTATGGGAATATAATTTGTATGTTATATTACGGAATTTGCGTTAAAATAATGGCAATTTATTTATCAATGTAAACAACTCAAGTATTTGCAAGAAACTTATTGTCCATTTTATTCAAGAGTTTAGTTTTGACAATTTTTATTGCTGATGTAGTATAAGAATACCATGAAATTGTATATGATTACATATATAAAGCTAATATTGGCACAACTAAAACTTCAAATGACTTCATTCATCTTGGATGCAATATTCATGATAAAGTTCAATGCTAACATATGCTTTCATTGTTGAATCACTTACAATTGTCATTAGGAACAAGAGCATAGAATAAGATTAGAATGTCCATTGTTTGCGCTGTAAATATATTATTCAACTATTGTAGCTGAGAGTCTATTG
Organism: Ceratonia siliqua; assembly: GCA_034509205.1. Lineage (NCBI taxonomy): Eukaryota > Viridiplantae > Streptophyta > Magnoliopsida > Fabales > Fabaceae > Ceratonia > Ceratonia siliqua. The sequence continues at coordinate 3,804 of JASKGM010015895.1, forward strand.
ATGATAAGAATAAATTGATGTTCTACATATTTCTACAATCTAATGTACTCTACAAAATCCTTTCACATTATCATGTAACTTAGACCATCCATCATCTCAATTGTGTGTATATCACTTTAACATAATACGAATTTAAAAATAATAACTTGTTATCATATTTTGGGCAACTACTATTTAAATGTTGGTTTATAAAAATGGGGCATCTAATTTATCATATATTGATATTTAAATACCAAAACATACATAATAATAAACAATTATATTTACAACCATGGCGGGACTACAGCGCAACGTAAGTTCGACACTGTGAACATGTAACTCACTATTACATATGACATTACCCTCATTTGCATCCCTTTATCAAAAACAATTAACAATAAACTGATCAAATTAATTATACTCAAATTTTGTATCTTAATAAATAATAATCAAATTGTATGGCATTATAATTTGGATGTTATGGAATGAGAATACAATCTCTTAGTTATATTTATTTTTTATGCCGTTATAATTTGTTATTAACCGATTTGTTTATTTCAGTTCAATGTCGGGAGTTCATGTTCATATTCTCCAACCTCATATAACAAGAGTATGTAATGACAATATTATTACCAACGCATATCCTAACTGTCAGTAACGATGAAATTGAAGTCCATGACATTTTAACGTATCAGTTTGGTGGTTATGGTATACTGATATTATGAAGTGAACTAATATCTATTTGTTTTGGACACTATGAACCACTAACAATATTACAAATATTATTTAAAAACTAAAATTTTAATGCATTTCAATTTTATCATGTTAAAGTATATATACATATAAAAATAGACTATGAACTGTATGAACTTTAACAAAATACTAAACCCTAATCCCCAAAAATATTAATATTTATTTATTTATTTGCTTTCAAAAAAAAGAACAAACTTAAATCAGCATAATTTGTAGACAAAAATAATTTACTATGTTTGTGGATAAAAAAACAACTAATTCTTCGTCAAACACTATATTAACTTAAAGGGTAATACTATCTTCAAGCCCCAAAATGTGATTGTAGGATAACTTTTGCCATGCTAATTTTTTATTTTTCTTGTTTCGATTTTTTTTTATTTTTTAGTATTAATTAATTAGTTTTTGGGTTTTTTTTTATTTTTTCTTGTATTATTCATTCATAATTTTTATTGTATTGTTCATTCATAAGTAAAAAATTCTAAAACATTTCAAAAAATATATATATAATATAGAAAATAATTCATTAATGCCAAAAATTAAAAAAAAAATAGAGAAAAAAATGAAAATTTTGCATGGGAGAAGGAATCCTACAGCCCCAAAAATGGGGCTATAGGATAGACTTCTCCTAACTTAAATCGGCATAATTTGTGCATGTCAAACTTAGTTTTCAGTGAATATAATATGTCATGGGCACCACACAGAGATCCCTTCTAAAGTGTTTGTTTCATGAACAATGAATTATCGATGATGTAAGAATATATAATCCATTCCTTGTTAATTGCATTGCCGCACCACAGTTGTGAAGTATTATTAGTCATTTAATTGTGACAAACTGACCTCCAACATATTTTTAAATAGGAACTCAATCTAATAGCATGTCATATGACATTTGTTCAATGTCAAGGAAGTGGACAGGTTGACTGGTTCTTCCTCCCTAATGTTTCAGTTAGCATAACATGATAATCGATATTTGTTTTAGTTAATATTTCACATGACTTATCAACTATTCGGTTGTTGCATGTGTTCAATAACAGGAAGGCATTAAAAATAGTTGTTTGAATGTGGCATGCATAGTGGATACATACAAAATGCTATACTTATTTCGCGAAGCTCCTGTGAAGATGGTATTGTATTGAATCTAATTATTTGCCTTATATTTAATTTAATTTTATTCACCAACAATAGAAAATGCTAATATCTGGTTACCGACATTTTTGTTATGCCAGATTTATTTTCCTATAAATGAAGGTCAGGTACATTGGTACCTTGATATAATTGACATCAAAGAACGCAAGCTAATAAGTTTGGATTCATTAGGACCCACACGATTGACTTATGAGAGGGACCAAGTGATGAGGAAGCTGGTAAGCAGAGGTATACAAAATATTTACATTTCAACATAGCCAATTAAGTTATGGGGGTCAATCATTTAATTATAACATGTTACACATGGTTCAGGCAATGTTTACGAGTACTTTCGTGTAGGAGACAACTAGGTTGTACAATGAACCACAACGATCTGATTGCACAACATTTGTTGTCGACATCCCTAGTTTGATCCACCCTCAGCTTAACATGTAATATTCACCAATCTTTCATACAACATTAATGAATTATCAGTTTTCAAAATAATACAAAAATTACATTACGTATATAATTACAGACTTAATATGCTTAATACGTACAGAGAAAAAATAACTCCTTTGTCAACTTCTTTTTCATGCTAATCCATTGATTGTAACTATGACTGCAGAATGTTTGTGGCTATATGGATGATGAGAATCGAATTTGGGATAACTACGATGTTGGAGTGCGTATATGTACATTATATTTAAATATGATATGAAGAGTTTCATGTTATCCATATTAAATCCTGCATTTTCACAGCCAATATTCAACGGAGACCGATTCACTGTAGCTATGCGATTGATCATGGTTGAATATAACAAACAGAAGGACGGGGTGATAAGGAATGCAGAGTTCACTTATGATCAGCTACAACAAGGACGCTGGTGTTTGTTAACAATTTCATAATCCAAGTAGTTATGTTCCTTGTCCCCTCTAACGAAGCTTTTGTGGTACCAAATCTTTAGTAATCTCTAACCATTACATTATAACAATGACCATTCTTGGTATTCACTTATTGCCAAACTGATTTCCTGTCAATTATCTAAACAAATACAATTTGAATTTGCAGGCTATATATAAAAGTTTTTAAAATTAGCTTTGGATTCTTAAAAGACAACTTGAACTCCTATAACAGCAAATCATTCAATGGGTTTATTTGTTGAAGCATTGGAGGTACTCAGAAGACATAATGTGTTGGAATATTAGAGGACATCTTTAGCAAATCAATTAGTTTTGGATTCTTAGAAGACATCTTCAGCTCAAACTCATATAATTCAAATATTTTATGATTTCATTTCCGGTATAGGTGGCTAGATGATGTAATCCAAACATTTTTGTAGGTATAACAAAGTTATGATATTGGATCTTGAATATTAGATTCATCTACGTTTTTTTATGGGTTAGTTCAATGTTTTAAAAATGTGTTTTTGCCCTCATGATAAAGAACTTTGACTGATAGTCACAATGGCTTTACCAGTTCGATCCTTGGAGGTTATGGCATTCATAATCAATATTAACATTTTAAGGCATTCCCAAAGTTTAGAAATAATTGGAACCATCCATCGAAAGATTGATAACATAAATACAGCGTGACCGTTGAGGTCATTATTTTAAATACTATGCAAAGCACTATGTGTGGTTTTGGCTCAAAATTATGTGAATCAGAAAAATGAAGGCAGCGAAACTAAGTTTCAGAATAGGACCACCTGAATGCTAACATTAACTGATTTCCCCTTTTCCTTTTTTTAGACATGCCAATTTGATGCATATAAACAGCACATGAATGTGTTTGGATGAGATCATCTTATGCTGTTCATACATTTCATCAACCTTAACCTTACATGTGATTGCACCTGATCATAAATAATGTGAGCTAACGACCTTATGCATCCTACTAGCACAAAATCCACAATGAAAACAGTAAAGTGCAAATGGAACTTGCTTTCAACACAATCATAATGTATGAAAGAAGGCCACAATATATGAGTACAAAATGGACAACCTATGCATGAACAAGAAATTGAATATGACATTATATTAAAATTTTAAAATATTTATTACAACAGCAAAACGTAATGACACACTGCTGCGCATATTGGATATAATGTACATGCAAATTTCCCATTCATAAATACATGAAAGCAATGTGTTTGGGAATAAAGCCTAATCTGTCAATATATGCAGAAGGATTTCAATTACGCAGTTCAATCTTCCACAACAGTTTTAAATAATGTGATAAAGCCAGATATTGGAAAGAAGACAAATTAAGTAGAATTAAAATCTTCTGCAATAAATTGCACTGTGCTTTCTAATTTGTCAATTTGCACAGATAAACACAAAGGGACTGTTTCTAATTTGTCATTCCAGAGGTTTTGGGAAGTCGAAAGAGGTCAAGGACTATTGACAATTTGCTTTGCTTGTTTGCTATAACTCAGTACTTGTGAATGGAGGAAAGCCATAGATTTCCAGGATAGTTATATATGTTGTTTGTACATCATGCAGCATTGATGTTAGTACATCACTAATGGCGTTTGGGAGATACAACAGTGGCCTGGACTACAAATATCCATTCAAAAAGTTCAAATATACTAAGTTTCACATTATCAACTATGGTAAACTGCCGAGTCTGACAGTTTTTTTATGAAGAAATAATAAGATGCTTCAATTCAATGTATCCATTACCTGCACGAAGCATAATATCTGAATTATATTTTAGTAACCCATACTTTTAAAGTGCTTTCATCCTTTGCGCAACGTATTTCCAGAAAAAGATACCCAGAAAACCACATTGACCAACCAATTACCTGCATATGTAGAGCTTAGCACCAACATTGACAGTAAATAATTAAGATATAATTGCCACAAAATCCCTACTTTTTAATCATGATAAGTATGACTTCCAATGACTAAATGATAAAAATTAAAACATGCGCAACATCTCTTCCAAGGTGGCACAATGCACCAGTAGTACACTAGGATCAATATAATCCAAAGGGAAAATCAAATAATGAACGTATATTAAAAATGTTACACTTTTGTAAGGAGAATTTATAAGGTGGTGTTGCTAATTTCAAAATCCCCCTGCAAAAGAAACTAAAAAAACAAACTAATGTTTTAGTGTAATATATAGAAAAATTCAAGTCTGATTAAAGATATCTAAATAAATCCTTCAAACACATATGATTCGAGAATATATCTAGATCAAATTCCATCCAGAATTTAAAAACTGGTCCACCCCTGCTGAGCCAGTCAAATCAGTTGGGCCATCTGGAACATATGTGTCTAGGGTAGGATTGAGTTAATGTTGACTATATTCTCCCAGCACTTGCCCCACAAGACTTGAAAACAGCATAAGCAATCAACCACTATCCACGAGCCCACTTAGAGAATGGTTGGTGCAACATTTTAATTTTTAAATTCCAGCATAGAAATTTGACCCATGAGCACGAGATTGAAGCAAGTGGACATTACGGCATTTTAGTGCTGGGTGCTCAAGGTGATAAATAAATGAAAAAGTATTGAGAGCTCAAAATCTCCACCTACTTTTTGAAAACAAAATTGTGAACCCATCAACCATGATAATAAGGCAGGTTCAAAAGTTGCCATGTCAGAGCAGTCTTTAAGTGAATATGGTCAATTTGATAAAACTAACCAGCCAACAGATAATGCAACTAATTAAGAGCCCATATACACAAATTATATGGACCTATATTTCATACCTCAGCATGAGTTCACATTGCACCTGACACCCATGATAAAATGGTTAAACCATAAGAGGGGGACTCCACGTCATGACCTTTACCACACAAAGAGGGGCCATAAACAGGCTTTCTGAAAGTACAAACAGGTGACACTAAGAATCAGGGCCATTTTAGAAATCTAGTCCAGTAAACAAATGTATATATGTGGTTTAGATTTAGTTTTCTAGAAATCGGTTTCCAAGCATGCACAATGTGATTCGGTAAATTCATGGACATACTTACACGGTTTCTGATTCTCTTTGTTACGAGCATTTGTAACTGGTGATGTCCCGACAAAGTATCCACCCGGTTTTAAAAGTCAATCAACTTCAATCAAGAGAATGCCATCTATACCATGTCATATGAATGTATGGATAACAACATTAATTAAAAACCCAAAAGGTCAAGGTGCTAAAATATTAATAAATCTTTGATAAATTGAAGTTAGGGCACCGAAGCTCAGAACTACCTTTTAATTAAAAATTTACAAGCAATTAAATAAACGGATAATAGTACCGACTAGAGGCAGATAGAATTAATGAAATCAAAACTTTGACAATGAATCATTTCGAACAAATCAGGTACAACAAACACAGCATTTTGAGAATAAAAGTTTGTTTTTTCAGTTAACCAACGATAGATTAAATAATGAATACCATTGTCTTCACACACACTCACAAATTTTTTTTATTTATACATAACAGATACTGGATGAGTTTAGAAATTTCAAATAACTCAGCATCATAAGCACAACTTCCCTATATTTTAGATTCAGGGTTGTAAGGTGGAGACCACTAGAGCAAAACTCTTTCTAGTCTTATAATTGCAATAGATAATACAACTAAGGATGTGTTAGATAAAAATGAAAAATGAGGGTTGATTTTAATTTTTGTCTCCAAAAACATATGCAGCAAATTAGGTCCATGGTATTTATTTCAAGTTGTGAATGTGTGTAAAAAATAAATATAGAGCATTTCATCTCTTCACTCCTGAGTACTACCATAGTTGGTTTGTAAGGCTAAGGTTCAAATCTTCATTATGTCAAGATTATGGAATTTACACGACTAAAGAAAGCATATGAAGTTCAGCTTCATCAAGAATTCTCATGGCCAGGAATTTATTAGTCTCTTCTTAACACTTCTAATACTTTCAAGTACCAAATTAGACAATTCCAAAAAAACAGTAACCAAAATGCCAAAATGTATTCACTACCTGAATTTGAGCACCAATTTATCTCCCACTTAGCAGATTTTCTGAGCAGCACCCTCCAAATGCATTATTGTAAGTTTCGAGTTCTACTGTGTATGACAGTAACTTTGCATTTGCTGATACAATAAATTACAACTCATTTCTCTCAGTATGTCTATATTTACAAAGAGTTAGTTCATATATAGACACTCTATGCACAAGATAATGTGGGATTCTCGTTCTTTGGGGACTGTTTACCTGGCTGTGCCTATTTTTCTTGACACACGTAATATTCAGAATGCCATGATGAGATATAAAAAATATATTCAGAATGACATGGTCATTGCAGTCTCTTCAACTTTCTTACAAATTAATTCTTCCGTTCGCTTCGCAGTCTCTTCTTCTTTTAATTTCAATTCCGCCTCCTGTTGACGCCTGTAATTACATAACAAAATGTTAAGAAGGATACTGGTCAATCATGCAAGGGAACACGCCACACATAGTGTACTCAGTGTCATTGATCATGGACAACAGACAACTAAATTGGACAGTAGACATCTGCTTCCTTTATTTATTTTTTCCCTATTTTTATTCTGCTATGTTTCTTTTTATCCTTTTCTAACCAACTAAATAGACAACCATAATCAATGGCAAACTAACCTCCATGATGAAATGGCACTAAAATAAGGCTTTTGCTTTTAAGGCATACCTCTATTTAATCCTGATCCAAACAAATGAGCTTCAAAACTGGTGAACAATAGATAAAGAAAGCAGCCAAATTGATCATCAAATATATGAAGTTGTACTATAGCAGTAACCTTCCTTCAGACAAGCCTTTGAAGAAGAAATTAAAGTAAACTGCTGTAGCTTTAAGCTAACGATTGCAAATACTTCAGAGGGAAATTTTAATTTCTCAAATATAGGTATATTTCTTTTGTTATTTAATGCCAAAAGCACCATACCATTTACAAAGTAAATATCCATTCAGTTACAGATATTTTAACATAGAGGAAGACCTTTACACTAATAAAATTCCAGGTCAAAATTTTTTGCAACGAAGTTCATTTAGATGCCAACTTAAATGCAACAATTTATACACTTTCCACCTAACGGACCAGCCTAATTTGAACAATCAAACTAGGAGACCAATTAATCTGTACGCCTGATGCATAGAGCCTTTGGCAGGTGAGGTTAAGCTTTCAATGTTGCCATTACTATAAGAAATTAGTCAAATGTTAGGCGTTACCATAACATGACAGTTTGTTTTCTCTGCTGTTCAAAATAGAACTTGCCATTGCAGCGAAGCTGGAGCAGTAGTATCTGCTTCTTCTCATTTACAGATTTCTTTGCTTCAAGCTCCAACACATAAGCTCGTTTAGGGGAGAAAGATCAAACAAAAAATCAAGAATTACTATGTTACATGCAGTATCCAATAATAGTAACTTATAATTTAGTGATTTTTGATAGTGTTAACTACAAATTGATAGCAAACGAGTAGCTATACATAACGGTCAAAAGGCTAACCTAAAATAAGGATAAGAAATAACACTACAGTTACTCAAACCATCTATGATCCATGAGTTCCTCACCATCTTTGAGAAGCCTCCACACAATTACTTCTGTAGTTTTTCTCGTTATTAGTTACTGCGTAATTGCTGTAATCACAAGTACCAGATGCTTTATAAGCAGGCCAGTACCAACCAAGACTCTGTCCATTTATCCATACTTGACCTTGGCCCATGCTACACATGTCTACAGCCATTGGTGCAACTCCAAGTAGGGCATCCAAACCATAATATTTAAAGGATGTTACTGGAGAGAAGGATGTTAAGTCCAGCCATTCACACCAAGTGCAGCACAAACCAATCTCTTCTATTGGCTTGCTATATCAACTGACTCTTACGTAATAATATTATCCCCTATACAACCATAAACTAGTTAATTTTGTAAGTTTATTTTTTGTCTAATTTCCGTAAATCAGATGAAACTTCCTAGAAATATGCTCTTCCATACACGATGAGGAACTACACGACGAGGAAAATGACATTTAAAGGGGGAAAACTATATAATAAAAGACAGACGACTAACTTAATTTGCCATAAACTATACTGCAATTGAGAAGTGCAGCATAACTACTAAATCGATCGAAACCCCGATCGAAATCAAACCAAATCACCCATTTTTTGCCGAAGCACCAAACAAGTCAAAACCTTTCCCAAATGTCTTCTTGCAATTTTTTTTTTGGAGGACCAAATAGCAAATTTTCAAACTAATTTTCATTTCAACCTGTTAATCTAGTTGTCGGTCATCCCCTTAAAGTGATTCAACATCCCCTGATCCTCCTCAGTTAAATCCAACGGCCGATATATATATATATATATATATGATGGTTAACTCATATTTTTAACAAATATGTTCTATTTTCTTAAAATTCAAAGTTATGTGTAAGATATATTAAAAATATAAAAAGGTTTACATAAATTTTTAAATGAAAAGAAAGGCTTATATAGATTTTATAAATTGATGTTAAAGTAAAGGAGATACTAACACCACAAGAGAAGGGTTTCAATGACGACATGCTTAAGTGGTGACAAAGGTCACTATTGAAGGCCTTTGGTGGCGACATAATGTCGTCACAACCTTGTTACAAATATTTCTGTTGTTAAAATATTTAGTGAAAACTTTATAATATTCTCATTAAAGCTTATTTTAGTGGTGACTTTAAATTGTTATCATAAAGCTAGTTTTAGTGACGGGCTTTTGTGGACAACAAAATTATTATATAAATTCATAAGATTAATATAACCAAAACAATAATATGAAATGTCATTACTTTAAACTCAAATTCAATAATACAATCCGTTTATAGAACAACTATATTCAACAACAAAGTAGCCAATTGTAAATGAACCTAACTACTTGGTTTTCTTCTTAAAAAGAAGGATATACGGTCACCTATAAAATTTGAAGGAATAATCTTGGGCTGCCTGTTAAAAATTGAAAGAAAATTATTTGGGAATAGTCGTAATTTTAAAACATAAAGCAAAATCATAATTAACAACCAACATTTATTTGGCCAAAAAAAAACCAACATTAAAAGTCTTGGATACCAAATGAAGCTGTCAGCTGCTCAAGGATCTGCTACCTAACAAGAAGATAACTAACAAATAAAAAAAGACAACAATAACATGTTAAATTAAAAAAAAAATCCAGGGAAATTTAACCTAGATGTAGATTTTAGGAATGAAATAGAGGCTCCATATACAGACCGAAAGAGTGAGGAGCTTATACATTTAGACACAAAGTGAGCTGTAAAGAAAGATTTGTTTACCTTGTACCATCCTGCGACAATGTTACGCAAGCATCTTATTTTTTTCATTGATTTTGTTAAACAAAATTAATGAAGAAAAATCCTAAGTTTTCTTTCTTCTTTTCTGGCCAAGAAACATATCTACATACCAGAAAAACAGAGCAACAAAACACTGGTTTCATGGCAGAGACAAAGCAAGTGTGGTGAGAATCTCAAGTCCCTCAAGCAGATGTATCATGATGTGGAAATATATGTAAAACCAATACAAAAACATAAAAGTAGGGATTTGGTCCAATATAGTCATCCTTTCATTTACAAACACGTAACTAGTATTCTACCTAGCTATGTACTTAAGTTGAGAGTAGAATCTATCAAATATTAGTAAAGATATATAAAGAAAACCTTTATTGGAACCAATTATTTGACACCAAGATTTCCCATCAAAGGAAGCAGGAAAAGTCTGTAATAACTGACACTAACTTTTCCAAAGGATCACACTTAAAATGTGGAGTTTGCTAAACAATAACCTACATAACTCTTCCATATCCTGCCAAGAAGTCACAATCTTTTATCCAGCAATAACGAGTGATATCTCTTCATTAGAAGAACCAGTTCTTGTCAATATTGCATGGGAGCAGAACAAAACTAAGATTATAATTAAAAAACACTCGTAACTTGAGTTAAACACTTGAATGCCACAGTGATTAACAAATATATATCATAACATCACAGCACTTCTGAGACAAATTTGAATGCCCTCAAAATTTCATCAAACTTAATGACGAACCAGAACTGTATTATGACCAGATCAAAGTCATGTCAAGCCTTGATTTGAAGAGAAAATTAAATGTCATAGCATGTTTATAAATAATATGTTGGCGGAAAAGAGACACAGAGCTTTGCAAAGGAAGCAAGTTTTATGACTTCCAAAATGTATGAAATTCACTCAAATTCTGTATCAGGGAGGTAATTTATCTTATAGACCGAGAGAGTGATGCAGAAAAATTAGCAGAGTTACAGAATGGGTTGAAGAAAAGTAATCAAACTTACAAAAGAATCACGGTTTAGGGTTTTAGAAAACCTCACAGATATGTATTTATATACAGAATGCTGAATACAACAAGTCCTAGAGGCCTATTTATATCAGGAAACGTTTCCCTAACAAGATTATGGTCTTGGAACACGTTTCTAATAAAAATAAGAAACAGAGTTTAAGGCAAAATAAACAATACCTATCTAGAATGTTCCTAACACAATATCCAACTAGGATTCTTATTCATATCTATTACCCCAAAACTACCTACAATAACCAAAAGAATACCTATAAAATTCCTAAGAAAACTAAAATCATAAATAATAAATTGATCCCCTCTGTCCTACATCAGATAGTCCCTTCCATAAATAAAGGGTGCCAAAAAGGAAAATTTACAAAACAGAACCCTTACTGGCCAAGAGCATCAATTTTTAAATGTTACAAATATCATTCCTCAACAGGCGAAAAATAAAAAACATATAGTCATTGGCCATGTTATTTCACAATATCTTTTAGTTTTATTTCTTATTTTCTTATTTTATTTTATTTAAAATGAAAAAACTCAAACAAAATGAAAGAAAAATATATAGATTGCTTATGGAATGTACTGTACCGTTTTGAGGACATTTAAAAGTAAAAGCTGCCACTGGCCATGAACAGGCGAAAATAGACTTAAATAAGCAGGGAAAAAGCAGAGCCTCTTTGTACACCATCTTTTAAAGACATTCAGCAACAAAACGTTGAGGAAAGATTATGGGTTTCTCATTTTCTACCTTCTCATGTCATCAATCCTTCTTACCTCTTTATTGCTTCAGACCATGCCAATAAAAAGGCAAGCCCATTTTTCTTCTTGCCCATTTGATTACAACTACAAGTTTCAATTCTAAAATTCTGTTACAGTGGGATTTCTCTGCTGTAATTAGCTAATAGGAATTGGAGTTAGCCGTTAGGTGTGGTGCATGGCACGTGGGCTAGTTAGTGAACTCTCGGTGTGCTAGGTACGTGAGCAGCATAGATATATGTAACCAGTAACCAACTGTATTGAGGCAGAAAATAAAAATACAATTTCTTCATCTTAACTCTTCTCTCACTTCTCAGAATTCTTCCTATCCGGATTCCCTGCACCTTTCAATTCTCAGGTTATCTCTGAATTGAACGTTAACATTGGTATCAGATGCCTTCGTTCCACGACAGTAATGGCAGACTCCACTAGAACTCAAGCAATGTTGCGAGAAGTTGACGACGCCATCGGCAAGAAGCTGGCGTCGATGGAGGCCAAGATGACGGGAGTATTGGCAAGTATGATCGATAACAAGGTAACCAGTATGTTCGGAGAATTCAGGAAACTGATTACCGATTCATCAAAAGAGCGAGAGCATGGATGGGAACCATGCTTGAATGAACGGCACGGAGGTTATGCGGTGAACACTCGACTCTCTGTCGTTGAGTTTCCGCGATTCAATGGCGATGGTTTTAAGGAATGGTTATTCAAGTGTGACCAGTTTTTTATGGTTGATGAGACGCCAGAGGACATGCGAGTGAAGATAACTTCTCTTCATCTGGAAGAGAGAGCTTTACAGTGGCATCAAGCCTATATAAAATCACTGCTAACAAATTCATTTCCTTCTTGGAATGAATATGTGCAGGCGATTTGCAGTCGGTTTGGAGATACTTATGACGATCCTATGTCTGAGTTGAAGAATCTACGACAGAGTGGTACTGTAAGTGATTACCACGATGCTTTTGATTTAATATTAAACAGAGTACATTTTCCTGAGCAGTATGAGATTAGTTGTTTCATTTCTGGACTACAACACGAAATCCAGATGCATGTAAGGATATTTAGACCTAAGAGTACTCGTGAAGCTTTTGACTTAGGCAAACTATACAAATATGCACATCAACCTTCAGCTAAAGTGAACAACTACTATAATGCTACGCCTACTGGATATTATAGTCAAACAGTAAATAAGTATGAGCCTCAAATTGGATATGCTAATAGGATGAATACTAATAAGCCTCCTTTACTTCCGAAACCTCCTAACTCCTTGTTAACTCAACCAAACAAAGGAATTATGAGGAGTTCATCACTAGCAGAAATGAATGAGAAGAAGGGTAAAGGAATATGCTTCATATGTGATGAACCTTTCACACCAGGTCATCACCTTAAGCTTAGGAGGGCTCAACTTTACATGGTGGATATAACAGAAGGTGAGGGTTTAGATATCAATGACACTGAGAGAGAACAACTGGAGGCTGAGACAGATGATGATAGTAATCATTGTCCTAAGATATCTGTGAGTGCTCTAACTGGAATTTCTAGTTATCAGACCATGAAAGTAAAGGGTCAGTTCCAAAAAAGGCCCATTTATATACTCATTGACAGTGGAAGTACACACAATTTCATTGATGGCAAGTTAGTTGAGAAGTTAGGCTGCAAGGTGAGAACATCCAACCGTTGTCTGTGGCAGTTACAGATGGAGGAAAATTATAAGTTACCACGCAGGTTAAGGGTCTCAAATGGCAACTACTACCATCTTTACTGCTGATTTGATGGTCATTCCTTTGGCCACTTGTGATATGGTTTTGGGGGTACAATGGTTGATTACCTTAGGACCCATCATTTGGGATTTTAGCAACCTCACGATGGAGTTTTCAGTAATGGGTAGAAGCATGTACTGAGGGGATCTAGCAATTCTTACAAAACAGTAAATTCAGAGCAAGTTAATAAAGCTTTGGTTAATGTAGCGCAAGTTGCTATGCTTCAGCTGTACACCACAGAGGAAAACCTTACCACTCTATATTCCCTTAAAACTACACCTACTGGTACTAGTTCACCTTGTCTGCCTGCAGTAGTTGTTTCCTTATTGGATAAATTTCAGGACCTTTTTTCAGAACCTAAAGAGCTACCTCCCTTTAGGAATGGACACAATCATCACATTCCTTTGCTTAAGGGTACTAATCTAGTCAATCAGAAACCTTACAGATATGGGCCATTTCAGAAGGATATAATTGAGAAAATGGTTAAGGAGTTATTGGATTCCGGTGTTATTCAACCCAGCTGCAGCCTATATGCATCACCTGTTGTCTTAGTAGGGAAAAAAATGGCTCTTGGTGAATGTGTATTGATTATAGGGGCCTCAACAAGGTGACTGTTAAGGATCGCTTCCCTATTCCCTTGGTGGAAGATTTAATAGATGAATTGGGTGGATTAGAAATTTATTCCAAGATTGACCTTCGGGCAGGTTATCATCAATTAAGGATGCATCATGCAGATGTGGCTAAGACTGCTTTTAGGACTCATTGTGGGCATTATGAGTACTTAGTGATGCCCTTTGGGCTCACTAATGCCCCTGCCACCTTCCAAAAATTAATGAACACTGTGTTCCAACCTTATTTGAGGAAGTTTGTGCTTGTATTTTTTGATGATATTTTAATCTACAGTTCTAATCTAGACTAGCATGTTGTTCACCTCAATTTGGTATTTCAACTCCTAAGGAGACATAAGCTTTTTGCTAAAAAAAAGTAAATGTTTCTTTGCAACTAACAGAGTGGAATATTTAGGCCATTTCATCTCTCGGGAAGGTGTTTCTACTGACCCTAGTAAGTTGGATACTGTACACAATTGGCCACAACCTACCACTATCAAGCAATTGAGAGGATTTTTGGGGTTGACTGGTTATTACATAAGGTTTGTTAAGGGATATGGCCAATTGGCTAAACCTCTCACACTTTTATTAAGAAAGAATAGTTTCTTTTGGAACCCAAAAGCTACTGTGGCTTTTCACTCATTAAAGAAGGCTCTTACCTCTCCACCTGTCCTTGCTCAAATTTGTCATCGAGACTGATGCAAGTGGAACAGGCCTTGGAGCTATTTTGATGCAATATCAGAATCTCATTGCCTTTATCAGTAAAACCTTGAGTGCAAAACATCAATCTCTGTCAGTCTATGAAAGGGAGTTACTAGCCATTGTCTTTACACTACAGAAATGGCGACACTATTTACTGCCAGGACATTTCATCATCAAAACTGACTAGAAAAGTTTACGGTATTTGCTAGAACAGAAGTTTTCAACTCCCATCCAGCAGGGGTGGTTAGCTAAACTGTTGGAATATGACTTTGAATTTCAGTATAAAGAAGGTAAAACTAACCAAGCAGCAGATGCTCTGTCTAAAGTCCAAGGGATTGAATTATTGCATCTCACGCTCCAGAATATTTCTACAGATCTTCTATCTCATATTAAAGTTAGTTGGCAGTCTGATTCTTCTTTATCAACTCTGGTGCGGCAGTTACTGGTGAATCCCCAGGCTCATAAACATTTCCAATGGATTAATGGGGAATTAAGAAGGAAGGGTCGGCTGGTGATAGGCAATGATGTTGGTTTGAGATCTAAAATTTTACACTGGCTGCATGCCTCACCAACAAGGGGCTATTCGGGACAGGATGCTACTTATAAGAGGGTCAAGGCATTGTTTTTCTGGAAAGGAATGACTAAGGATGTTCAAAGGACAGTCTGAGAATGTTCTGTCCGTCAAAGGTGCAAAGCAAATACAACTGCTTATCCAGGGTTGTTACAACCTCTTCCTGTGCTTACTCAGATTTAGAGTGATATTTGTTTGGATTTTATTGAAGGGTTGCCTCTGTCACAGGGTCATTCTGCAATTCTGGTGGTGGTTGATAGGTTGAGTAAAGCTGCCCATTTTATAGCTTTAGCCCACCCTTTCATGGCTTTGACAGTAGCTCAAAAGTTTATGGATCATGTTTTCAAGTTGCACGGGCTGCCTACTACCATAACCAGTGATCGGGATACCATTTTTCTGAGTGACTTTTGGAGGCATTTGTTTGAGATTCAAGGGGTTCAATTGCACTTCTCCATAGCTTACCATCCTCAAGCGGACGGTCAAACAAAGATAGTTAATAAGTGCCTTGAGAATTATTTATGCTGCTTGTGTTGTGATGCCCCTTAGACTTGGTTCCATTGGCTTTCCATGGCAGAATGGTGGTATAATACCACATTCCATACAGTAGCTCAGGCTACTCCCTTTGAGCTTATCTATGGTTATTCTCCCCCAATTCATTTACCTTATCTGCTGGGCGAATCCAAGGTCGATCTCGTAAACCGCAGTCTGGAGTAGAGGGAGAACATGATCAAACTGTTGCGAGGTCATTTGATTACGGCTCAAAACCGTATGAAACAACTAGCGAATCAACACCGTTCTGAGCGTCACTTTGAAGAAGGCGACCTTGTTTATATTAAGCTCCAGCCTTACAGGCAGGGCTCCGTGGTGACTCCAAGCAATCAGAAATTGGCTCCTGGCTACTTTGGGCCTTATCAGGTTTTAGCCAGGGTGGGACAAGTCGCTTATCGATTGAAGTTGCCTGCTACTGCTTGAATCCATAATACTTTTCATGTTTCGCAGTTGAAAAGGCACGTTGGCACTGCACCAACCACCTCTGTTTTACCTTATTTCCCCACTTTTGACAGTCCCCATGTTCCCGAGGCTATTTTGGATCGCATGTAGGTTAATAAGGGTGGTCGACCTCTTACTAAAGTACTCATTAAATGGTCGGATGGCGCTGCTAATGATGCCACCTGGGAATCTTACTATGAACTACTGCAGCCCTTCCCTCACTTCCACCCTTGAGGTCAAGTGGTGTTTTAAGGGAATGGTATTGTTACAGTGGGATTTCTCTATTGTAATTAGCTAATAGGAATTGGAGTTAGCCGTTAGGTGTAGTGCATGGCACGTGGGGTAGTTAGTGAACTCTCAGTGTGCTAAGCACGTGAGCAGCATAGATATATGTAACCAGTAACCAACTGTATTAAGGCAAAAAATAAAAATACAATTTCTTCATCTTAACTCTTCTCTCACTTCTCGGAATTCTTCCTATCCGGATTCCCTACACCTTTCAATTCTCAGTTTATCTCTAAATTGAACGTTTACAAATTCTGGTGATATTTTGCTTGTATTGCAGAAATTTCAATTATAATCGCCAGAACTGCTGCTCTTCTAAATCTAGCTGAAATTTCAATTTTTAATTGTCTTATTCTTTACCTATGGTAGTTACTAAATTTCCTTATTCATATTTGCCTGTAAAATTTATGAAAGGTTAATCATTTTCATTGGGTTGTGTGTTAGAAATATTGAACAATATATGATAATTAGAATACCATAAAAAATAGATAACAGACATTGATACTACATGTTAGGAATATTGAACAATGTATGATAATTAGAACCCCATAAAAAATAGATAATAGACATACCTGAATTGCTCATTGTGATCAGACTCAAAATGCAGTGAGTCTCACGGTCTAGGATCTTCTCCTCCAATCTCCTATAGCAATAGGCGGCTTTCAATTGGACAGTCAAAATGTGTTATAACACATACATTTATATTAGCAGTGGAGAGGGGACTTAACCATGACACAAATAACCTAATAGGCCCTCCCATTACGGGCTTTTGATAGGTTTAGGCCTACACAATAATCGCCCAATCACATAACCCAAAGTAGGTGTGCATAGCCCACAATTAAATTGATCACTTAATTATTTTTGGCCTGTTGTGCTTATTTTTATATATATTAATATATATTGGATCATGTTATCAACTCATTTTATAAAATCAAATAAACAGTAATTAATGAAAGTCCATAATTCTAATAATCTCCCACTTGGGCAACATTAATTCTTTTGATAACATTTTATTTCAAAAACGACTCTTGGGTTGAACAACAAAATTTGTCACATGGCCACATTTTGGAAAGCTCACATGATCCAAAAGACAACACCTAAGATCAAGACTCTAGCCAATAAAGTTAAATGGTATTGAATCATGGTGGTAGATGTATCATTTGTTGACACAGGACCTTCCATGGTCACAAATATCACTAACCATACCGCATGAATCTCATATGTGGTAGTGTAGCAAGAAAACAACATAAACATATGATCAATAATAAGCTGTTTCAATGTCGGTCCCTGATTTCTCTTCAATGACATGCTCTTTACAAGCAAGAGAAATCCATTGATTACAAAGATTCAATGTATCTCAAGATCCAGGAATGGTGTTAATCAAGAGATCATAAAATAATGTCCTGTATAAGACCAACACCAAGTCTCTACATTATTAGACATCATAATATAATCAATATATCTCAAGATCCACAGATGGTGTTAATAAAGAGATCACAAAACAATGTCAAGCATGAGACCAACACCGAGTCTTTACATCACTAAAAAAATAAAAAATAAAAAATAATAACAGAATTTATAATTTTCACAAAAGGTACACATAACAACATAACAAATATGACTCAACGAGTAAAATGTAATGTCACCAATAGAGCTCATAAAGCAAAATAGCAAAAAAAAAAAAAAAAAACTCCAACTAATCAAATGCACTAAAAGGAAAATACTCCCATTAACCAAATGCACTAAAAGGAGCCAAAAGACATATTTTCAATAGTAGAAATATATGTATTATCAGGCATCAAGCACATCCTTAATAAAAAATCTATTTCAGCATACAATCAATTTGAAATTAAACATCAAATTAACTTTATTATCACCATAAATAAACGAATATCCAAATTTCATCATGAGTTTGTAAAATCAAATTCCTCCTAAAAGAAGGTACATAAAAAGCATTCTAAAAAAAATAATTCAAAAGAAGTTTCCAAAATAAGTCTAACAACTCCTTCAAATTCTACTAAGACTTCAGTGTCATTACCAACTCTAACTATGGACTCCCTCTCACTTGGTCTCCTCTTACTTATGATCCACTCCTTGTTTCTTTTTCTTTTCTAGCCAAGCTAAAAACTTGTGACACTCAGATTGCTTATACCCTTTCTTCTTGCAAAAGTAACTCATAGTCTCTTTCTTAAAAGTAACTTTTGGACCTCTTACAATATGCTTCTGACAGGAATTTAAACGTTGCCCTTTGGTATCCTGAGGCTTATGGGGTGCATGATGATGCTTAGTCTTTTCCTTTCCCTTATGAGTGCTGTCGCCAAATTTATTCACAGAAGTTGGCTTAGATTGGACAAGGAAAATACTCTCACTCTTTTCCTTTTTAAGTTTCCCTTCCTTAGCAACACACTTAGAAATTAGCACATTCACATCCTAGGGTTCATTCAAAGTGTTATAAGTTGTTTTGATTTGAGAAAAGGTCACAGGCAGAGAATTCAATATATGAGGCACAAGAAAAGTATCAGGTAAGTCAATTTTCAAGTCTTTCAATTTAGACTGGTAATGGACCATTTTGAGAATATATTCCCTAACACCACCAATACTGTCATAGGTCATATATGTCTGTTCTTTCATGAGGAATCCTGACTCAGCATTATCAGACACGAGGTATCTATCACCTATAGAGTTAAAAAAATTGCTTAACATTATTGGACTCTAGCAATCCACTCAATAAATGTTCTAAAATGGACCTTTTAATGGTAATGATGCTAAGCCTATTTGACCTCTCCCATTTGGCATGTAAATCTCTCTGTTCAACCGTACTTTAAGCAGTAAGCCGAGGAGGCTCATCCTCACGTAAGGCTAAATCTATGTCGGCAATCCCTAGTGTAAACTCAATGTCTTGCTTCCATCTCTTAAAGTTTGAACCAGTCAGAACTTCAATAGTGTCAGTATTATTGTTCACAACAAAAGAAATTGTTCAAAAACAATGTGAATGCAATTAACAACATTAGATCATATGGGCAATTTAATCAGTAAGAAGTCTTGGCACATCATTACATACCCCCTTTGGGTGAGGTGTGCAACATGTAATAGGTCCTCCTAACTAACAACATTAGATCATATGGGGATTTTAATCAATAAGGAGTTCAGGCACATCAATACATACCCCTTTTGGGTGAGGTGTGCAACATGTAATAGGTCCTCCTAATTGATGAAACCAAATGAGAAATGCAAAAATACTTAAAAACTTGTCCCCTTTGAGCAGATAAATGTTCAAGACTATAACATTCTCATAACAACAAGCTTCATCATAATTCTGAATTAAAACACACAATAACTCCCTTTGGGCAGGCAAATGTATGCAATAACTAGAAAACCTCCTATGCTGGAAAATTTTCAAAAAACAGTGTGAAATACCACTTTGGTGATAAAATTCATGAGAATCAAAGAAATTCTCCATGCTAGGGATATCACAAGCCCATAATCAAAATATTTTAGTATACAATTAACAATAGGTATGCACAAACAATTAGCCCACCATGAGATGCAATTTCACCAGGCACCTTAGCTAACAAAATTTATTGCATTCTGAATAGTTCACAAAATAACAATTAGCACAATTTAATTTCACAAATTAAATCTTATACATAAGATTATTTAAACTCATTTAAATTGACTATCTAGGGAGAGTGAATATATTTAGAGTTCCAAACAATTTTTATTTTATCACTAAAATCAGCACACCAAAAAAAAATATTTATATCATCGTCCAACAAAAAAACAACCAAACAATAAAACATAAAGCAAACCCCCCATAACATATTAAAACATAATGCCAAACCCACCTTAACTTCCCCCGCATGTTAGGCAAGTGGGCGCACAAAGGAAAAGATATTCACAATTTAAAAAAAAAAATTACACTTCATGTGAACTTGCCACCTTCACGTGAATGTGGAGAAAGGGTTTGAAAAGAGACCAAAAAGTGGGAAAGGAAGTAAAAAATAGGGTCCCATGTGTTTTTAATTTATTTTATAATAAAAACAAAAATATTGTTCATCTTTTTTTCCCTAAACTTTCATTACGCAATAGATACCATGGAAGCTCAAGATGAATGCCGCAGCGGAAAGAAAGATAAAAATCAAGGAAAATGGGCTGTATAGGATTATTAACCAAAATACCATGAAATCCAAGCTAAAAGAGATGTATTTTGCAAAAATTGAAACTTTTCCTATCTAAAAATTGCACAAAAATTACAACCAATTTTGGCCATTGTAGTTGATTAAATCATAAATTAATTAAGGAGTTTTGTTCATTGGGGTCTTAGAAATAATATACCTAAAACCCAAATGAAAACAACAACCATTAAGAGAAACAAAATTCAAAATTTCCCCTTCTATTATGGAACCCGAAAAACTTTAAAACTAGAATTATCACCACATAGATCCAAAAGCTAGAATTATATATATCAATGAATTTGATTTGATCTCTATTACAAAAGCCCTAATGAATCAAATCTCAATTTGATGATATACTCTTAATTAGAGCATGCAAAATAAAAAAAAAAATTGGGTCCTAAAATCATACATTATGGCTCTGATACTACATGTTAGAAATATTGAACAATGTATGATAATTAGAACATCATCAAAAATAGATAATAGACATTCCTGAATTGCTCATTGTGATCAGACTCAAAATGCGGTGAGTCTCACAGTCTAAGATCTTCTCTTCCAATCTCTAAGCAATAGGCGGCTTTCAATAAGACAGCCAAAATGTGTTATAACATATATATTTATATTAGGAATAAAGAGGGGACCTAGCCATCATACAAATAACCTAACAAGCCCTCCCATTACGGACTTCTAGTAGGTTTAGGCCTACACTATGACCGCCCAACTATATAGCCCAAAATAAGTGTGCACAGCTCACAATCAAATTTATCACTTAATTATTTTAGGCCTGTTGTGCTTATCTTTATATATATTAATATATATTGGATCATGTTTTCAACCCGTTTTATAAAATCAAATAAACAGTAATCAATGGAAGTCCATAATTTTAACATTGTGGACCAAAACTGTTTAAGATTAAAGAGTAACTGAGATAGAGAAAGAAGTGAGGGTGGGCAAGAGAGAACAAAGAGAAAATAGAGGGAGGGGGTCCCTTTGGCTTTTGAAATCTTGCTTGAGCTTTTATTAAATAATAGATAGCCCCCTTTTGCTTTTTATCCCAATAATCTACCATGCCATGCTTGTCCTCTTAGCTCTCTTGTGGTTGACACAACACCCTTTTCCTCTACTCTAGCAGTAAAAAGATAATGAACCGATTCCTGTGCAACTTTTTCTAATGGAACAAGCCAAGTCTAAATCTAAAAACGTAGCATTATATCATGATTAGATCACATATTAATCATAAAATAAAATGGTTCAATTCGTCGTGCATATATAGGAGTTAGGTAGGCGTAGCTAATAAATTAATTGAAGCTTAGGTTTCATAATCCACAAACAATATTGAGTAGTTTAAATGAGACGGTAGACGCATTTTATAACTGAAAAACCTCAAAATCTTCATTGAGGCGTTACATCAAATAGATAAAGTGCATCCCCAAACTCAGCCTAAATGTACCAATAACCAGACCAAAACCCCAAACCATAATCAAATAGAAATCACAAACAATATCATCCCATGAACGAGTGATTTTGAGCAAACAATATCAATCACATTCCAAAATGAAACTCTAAGACAATCAATCAAACCCAAGCTCAAAGAAAATCAAAACCCAAGATTGCCTTTCCATCTTGGTTAATCAGCGTGGCAGAACAACCTTGCATCTCCGAATGTCATGGCAACGGCATCAATTAAAATAACATACCAGATGACCAGTATCTGCATTATAAATTTTTGGCCTTATGATCAAGAGAGTGGATATACATGAGAAAATGCATTATTTTCAAGGATTTTTCAAACCTACCGCCCCACATTTGGGGTGGTAAAGATTGCTCTACTGCAATGCCCTATTTTCAATAACAACTTTGTGAGTTTTAAAAGTTATTGTTTATTTTAGAATAGGAAAACTCATAATATTCTCTTCAAACGATTATCAGTTTTCAACACAAATAATTTTAATTGATTCGTTGATGCATGTTTCTTGGATTTTCGTCCTTGATTTCTGCTAACCCAAGACCATATATTTTGATTTAATTGAAGCATGCACATGCAAGAACAGTGTCCAATACAACTCTTGAATCCCTTAGCTAGGAAGAAAATCAGTACGTATTCAGTTTTAGAAACCCTGATATTTTTTTGGGCACATGTAGGAACCCTAAGTATTTCTAGTTAATCTCCAACTATCTTTAGAAAGATGGCCTGGTACAATGAATCTTAACACAATAGACTCTACCTTTTTCTTTTTATTTCCTTTTACTTTTTTGGTGTATATGTTGACATCTAGTTAGTGCAGTAGAATAATGTGTGGTCCCCTATCCTTAAAAATTGAGGGTTAATGATAACCCTAACCTTTGTCTGATGTTAAAATAATTCATATCTATTCGACATTGAGTGAAGATACTAATTAATTGATCAATGCTAATTAATAGTTCACAATGGGAAGAAACCCTAGAAAGTGACTTTATACCAATTTGTTTGGGACGGCGACAATGGAGGCCTCAAATAAGAGTAGAACAAAACAAAGAGAATTGACCAGAATCTAACTAACCAGGAACCTTAATTAATTTGATATTCATGGGTATAAACAAAGATAAAATCAAACTTAAAACATCGATCTTACAGCTTAGTATAGACTAAGAAGGAAATTCATGGAAAATCTTGGAAAATTCATCAATACAATGGAAGTTGGCAGATTTCGAGATTCTCCTCTATGAAATTCATATCAAACTGAACATGATAGTGAAATTTACTAACCTTGAGCTTTCTGATCTTGCTGTGAACTTTGCTTGAAGAGAGAATATCTTTTCATATCCCTGAATTAAGAATCCTTATCAAAGTACTTTAGACAAGCTAGAAAATTTAATTATAATCAAATTAAAGAACAGTTAAAGAACTGATCAAAGTTTTGTTATTTGAATTGGAGAGAGATATTCAATGATAAACATGAGCATGCAACAAAAGATGAAGCTCAAAGTCAAGAAACTAAATTCTGCAGAATTGCAGAACCAAGACCGAGATTCATTGATTTCATATCTAAACCATGAAAAGAATGCAATTTGCGAAAAGTAGCTAGCTAATAGTACGTATAAATAAAATTAAGAAGAAGAAAAATTAACAAGAAATCTTGTTCTTGACTAAAACAAATCAGGCTAAGTCAAGAAAATTATTACATTGTCTCATCCTCAAAACCTTAAACTGCCCTTGAGATAGAGGTATATTTGGTACTAATCCTCTGAGACTGAGACACAATATTTTACTTTTATTTACTGAGCTTTTGGCTATATTTTATAAAGCTGATCCTTCTCTTCGGTTCCTCTTTCTTGATTAGCTCTATCTACCTCCAGTTCTCTATATCTGAGCAAGTACTTTCTCAGTGGCTCTGCATAATCATCAAAACCTTGAGTTCCCAAGGCCCAGCATATGTCATCTCCATTCACAGTCTTCCTCCTTTCCTTCCTGCACTTCTCTGAGGCCTCGCTGGTTACAAAGCTTATGAACTCTGACACACATTCCTGCATTGTTTCCTTCGCTTCCTTCGAGATTTTTGCATTCTGGGGCAGGATTTGCTTCATGATCCGACCAACATTGGCTATTGGCAACAACCGGTCTTGTTCCTTCGTGCCACCATTATTGTCGTTTGAGGAACGGCCTCCAAGGTTATCCCCCATTTTCGATTTCCTAGGAACAAAAGGTATATACTTTCTTTTGACCAAAATGGACTGGGGTATCGAGGTCAGATCATCAAACACTGTTATATATAGATACACATATACACACAGGGACACGCGCTTAGTCATCCATGAAAGCTGTGACTTGTGTCTTCTTGTTCAATATAACATGTGAATGAAGCCAACCCGGCATCAATGGTGCGGTCTGATGCCGCAGCTCAATCCAATGAAGCGCAGTCACTTGTATGAAATTTTTTAAGTTGATTTGGTCTATAAAAAATATATAAATTAAATTATAAATGAACACATAGGTTGGTAGAGATAAATCTAACATGTATACATGTCTATTTATAATTAATTTAATATACATCTTTTGTAAATAAGTCTACTAAAGAATTTTTTTCCATTTCTTTTTTAAAATTTAATTAGACAAAGTACACCCAATGTAATCTTCGTATTTCATTGGCATGCAAGTACTATTAATGGATGCTGAGAAGGCTTTTGGGACAGTTGAGAGGAGTGAAAAAGAATAAAAAATGGCACTAGGAAAGCTCTAAGATAGACAACAAGCTGGGTTTTAGTATTAAAGATATAAT
Source organism: Ceratonia siliqua (assembly GCA_034509205.1). Classification (NCBI taxonomy): domain Eukaryota; kingdom Viridiplantae; phylum Streptophyta; class Magnoliopsida; order Fabales; family Fabaceae; genus Ceratonia; species Ceratonia siliqua. The sequence continues at coordinate 29,063 of JASKGM010015895.1, forward strand.
AGTAATTGTATAAATATTGACGTTTAATTAGTTTCTTTACTTGTAGTTTCATCCTTTTTTAATGACTTGGTAGTCAAGTTGATTACGGACAAGACATTTTTGCCTCATCAATCAAGGTTTTGAGATTTTACATGAGTATTAAAGCTGTAAAAAATGACTTTTTAATTAGATATATATCTATAATTGAGTTAGATGGTGGTTATTTAAGAGTCATTCCAATCAATATTATTATTTAGAAGAAATTATTAAAGGGTATCATTGGGGTATGATATTCTTATAGCCGGTACCCAATTATAAAAATAATGAGCCTGTCATGTTATAAGAGGGAATATATTATGAGATAGGCATAATACATGAAAATAATCACTTAATTAATGGGTTTATTAACTTATATTTGTTATTTGTAAATTTATCCATATTGTATCTATCTCTCTCATAATAAACAATGATATTTCCTCTTACCATGAGAAGATCCTGGTCTTATAATACTCATATTTTTCATTAATGCCTCATTTACTATGTAATTTATAATTGTTGCTAAAACTTAAAGATATCTTAATGCATGTATGAAGTATTGTGAGTTTTGTGACTATAAAATTTAAATCACAAAATCTGAAAATTATAAATCAATTGCAAAAACTTTTAAAGTTAGATATTAATTTATAAAAGAGGTGGAACAATATAAATACGGGGATGAAACTGGGGATGAAACTAGGTATTAGAGTTTAGAGGTAGTCATCTCCCTTCAAAAAAAGTTGTCGTATATTATATAGATATGACATAATTGTTCTTTTTAAAATTTTTATATTACACTCTCTATTTTTTAAGTGCACATTATTTTATCATCTCTTATTATTTTTTTTTGGTTTCATCCATATATATATATATATATATATATATAAACAAAATAATTATACTATAAATTAACAAGGCCACCAATTTGAACCACCAATGAGTCGTAGACTAGCATGTGCTTAAGAAATGATTAGTTGTTTTCATGTGTGTGGATTAATATAATTGCACTTTGGTTGGAGGGTGGAGTGAATCAAACTCAACTTGTTGAAAGAGAGGGAAAATAAAGAATGGGAAAGGAAAAGATAAATTAATTAATAAATTTTATATGTTTTAATCAAGTTTACGTCATTCTATACGATAGCAGAGTAAGGTAATATAATTGTCCAACGGTTGTGGCTTGAGTTGGAATTTAGGAGCCGTACATATAATTAAAACATAGTCCAACTGTCAATGAGCTCCAAGGTTGTTGGGATTTTACACTTTTGTTGCACATTTGCCCATTGAAATGTCAGGTGCAAACTGCACTTCTGTTTTGTTTCATTTAGAATTTTCAATAGTTATTTTCACTAACAAAATCAAGCACCAATCAACAATTTTGAAATTTTAATTTCTTTTTAATTTCTTTTTACTCTACTATTATATGTAATTAGAATTAGAATTAGAATAATTACCTCAACTTTTGTTAAATTAATTAAGTTTAATAATATAACACTCAATATATTTTTAAAATGACATTATATTTCTTCATAAAAAAAATGAAAAATATTTATTTATTATTAATATCAATATGGTAGGTAATTAAAAAATAAAAGTAAATTAATATATTCATATTTTTATAAGAAAGTCAAGTACTATTTTAAAAGCAAAATAAATATCAAGTTATGAAATGAGGGGAGGGAGGCAAGGTTTAATGGGAGGGAGATGTACACCTCCTGAGGCCTTTGAGTATGTGATATCATGTATATTGGGATGCAAATTTTAAAAAGATCATGTTGAAACTAAAACCATTATCATGTTAATATGTGCGTATGTCAAGTTTTAAAAAGATCATGACATTAATTCAATAAAGCATGTAATCAAATATGTTATTATTACTTATATTTTAACATTATATCGTGTGTTAGTACTATTATAATGTATTAATTACAAAAAACGAAAAACTTTAGATTAGAAAAAATTTTGTATATAGGATTTTCATGATATGAACTTTTAATCCAACAAGAGATTTTATAAAAAAACTCAGATAAAAAATTATGTAATGGTGTAAACTTGATCATATATATTTATAATATTTATTTTAAGTTGCGATTTTTATTATTTTAATTATTAAATTCAAAATTAATTATATGTTGATATTTTGTATGTTAATTTTTTTTAAAAATAAATAACTATAGAGTACGTATGTTTGAAAAATATATTGTAGGTTAATTTTATGATTTATTAATGAGATATAGAATAACTTTAAATTAATATAAAGTATAATATTTATGACAAAAACTTGTAACCCAACAATAAATTTTGTAAAAAGTTCATTAGAAAGTTATTAATAATATAAAATTTTTTATTATTATTTAAGAGAACATAGATGTTTGAAAATAAAATCTAGGCAAAAATATTGTTTTAGTCTCCTACGTTTGTACTCTATTTAATTTTTATCCCACACGTTTGGTTTGTTTTATTTTTGTCTTTAATGTTTCAAAAGTACACAAACTTAATCCAAAAAGATAACATCGTTAAATCACTAATGGTTTTTGCTGGCGTGACATATAGGCTGAAAGAAATTGGACATGTGACAGTTGATATGGCACGTTGGTATTGACGTGGCTTATTGACTCATCAGCCATTTCATCTTTCAATTTTATCTTCTCTCTCCATCATTCATTTTTTATTTTCGTTTTCCCCTTATAGAGGCTAAGCAACAAAGTCCATTCTCCCTCTTCTTTGTAAATAGAGGCAGTGCAACCCCTACGACAGGAAGAAGTTCCCATGTTTTAAGAGATCTTTAACATGGTGGCTCTGAGACCATAGAAATGGCTACCAAATTATGCTACAGCGTCAAAATTGACTTATTCGCTTCCACTTAGTTTTTCTCGATTGCGCTAGGGAATTTCTAGAGATGATTGAAGAGTACTGGTGTAAACACCTAATTTTATCCAGGCGTTTCTTAAAATTAACGATAAACAAAAATAATTAAAAAAATAAAAAAAGAGAAGACAAAAAGACAAAAAGATATATGGAAATAATTAAAAATAAATAATAAAAGTAATAAATAAAAAAAGGGAAATATTATAAATTTTTTTTAATTAAAAGATAAATTAAAAAAAAGGAAAAAAGGAAAAAAAAAAAAAGAAAGGCCCAAGAGGCCATTGTTGGCAAATCCAATTAGCCATTGAAAAAAAAAAGGGAAACAGACAAAGCCCATAATTTCAGCCCACAGTAGCAATTAGCTCAATTTTCAAAAATAAAAAATAAAAAAGACTCAGGCCCAACCCACACAACTAGAGCCCAACTACCTCACCCTCGGTTTCCAATCTCCCCTGTTATCCCGTAGCTCCTCTCATCTCTGCCCCAATTCCTCGGCGCCCCTTCATTTCTGCAGTTTACCACCTTTGAAACGCGCTTTCCTTTTCCTCCCCATCTAATTTCCTCAGCCGCAGTCATGCACGCCTGAAAACCACCATGATTTTGTCCAAAACATGCCCTGATTTTCGCCCCAAATCTCACCAATCTCATCCTTCATCATCTAAACGGGGAAACCTCGAATCAAATCTTTTTTGCTTCGTTTGACGCTGTTAAGGAGAAGCGGGAATTTGATTCAATTGCCTGATCTTCACCGTGGAGAAAGGAATCGAGTAGGGAGAGACGGTCCTCGTTGGCTATAAAAGGAGCTTCAGAGAACCAACAAAAAAACCAAAAAAAGAGCCATCGAAGAGGAACACTCGAGAGTGAACCAACAGAAAACAAGACACCAATTGGGAGCCGAAGAAAGAGTTTCTGCGACAGGAGGAGAGCAATTTCCTGAGGGTTTTGAAAAGGGATTTACAGCAAGTTTTAAAGGGGATTTTCTGATTCAAACCTCAAGTTCCTTTATACGATAACCTGCAGAAGGTAAGGTTTCCATTCTTTCCCTCTACTTCATTTTTCCTGCGTGTGACTGGTGTGCTACTCCGTGAGCTATGATGGAGGGTTGTGGGGTTTTGGATAACACCCAATTAAAATCCCCCAACCCACGAGCAAAAGATTTAAATGTTCCATGAGGATCCATACTGTTTTTTTTTTTCTAATTTCGGAGCATGATTTATCACTAGTTACTTTCATTTGTGGAGTTAAGTTTTGTTCAAAAGGTTACTGATTTACATCCCTCAATTTGTAATTTCAAATTAC
>JASKGM010015906.1:0-33237 GCA_034509205.1 Ceratonia siliqua
AACTAGGTGCAAGAGAAAATAATAAAAACAAAGATTAAAGAAAACAAACAAATGAAAGCAATAAAAGATAGAACGAAAAAGAGTAATAAATATCAAATCAGTTATTGCATGCTCTCCCTCCATTTATTGTCCTCACCAGGACATACCTAAAAAGTTTAAAATATACTAAGCAAAGCTAATAGAAGTAAGATCAAAAACTCGATAACCAAATCAATCATCGCCGAGACGACGTCAAAATTTGAAGTAAACCCAAAGAGGTGTCAAATTAATCCTTGCCAACATAGTGGTAAGTAAAGTTTAGAGCGAGGGTCATTCCCCATAGAGGATTGAGTCTAACTGACAAGTACACACTCTAATTATAGTCAATTGAACATTAAATATAAAAAGGGGCTCATGAACAATGAAACTAAGAAAATACAACTATAAAGCAAATCAAAAATTGTAAAGAACAAAGGAAAATAACACTAAAGACAATAATGAAAAGAATAGTTAAAGTTTCACTCTCTAGCACTAAACATTAACAATGATCCTAACATTAACAATGTTCCCAACTCCCTATTCAAACTACCAACTGTAAATAGCAACAAGCTTTGCTACCCTAATATTTCTTTATATTGTCGTTAAATAGAGACAGTACTCTCATTCACTCTCTATCCATTAAATAACCTAGAAATAGTACTCTCTAGATTAAATTTAATAAAATATTAAGATAAGAAAGATAGGCAATCATCTCACATGCGCAAATTATTTAACTTATGCTATATTCGATTTCACAATTAAAGAAAACTTGATTGTAATGATTAACTCTGAATCCCTACTCATGGATAGGAAAGTATAATGATTACGAATTCAATTCCCTATTCTAGCATTAGATAATTACCAAGATTCATTCAGCTGGCCACCCAAACAAATCAAAGTAACAATCATGAGAAAATCTCATAGTGTTCATAGACAATCTTGCAAGAAAAGTTGGAGAATATTATTAAGAAATCAATCACGTAATCATGTCTAAGGCTTTGAGTTCACTCTCAACCAAAGGGGATTTAGCCAAGAATATTCAAAAAAATCCATCAAAATACAATCCAATAATATCATGAACTCAGAAGGAAAGAAAGTAGAGAAAGATGAATGGTGAAACTCTTTAAAGATCTCTAAGCAGATAATCATCTCTGAATCCAGCCCTTGAAGTTCCTCTTTTATTCTTCTCCTCTCCTCTATCATTTTTCTCCTCTTTTATGAAGTGTAAACCTCTAAACCTAATGTAAGGATTCTGATTTCAAAGAGAGTATGTGAGTAGGAGTTGCAACCTTGGTACTTGGGCATAGCTACACCCAGCGACATATGAATTTGGGGGGAAATTTTGGGTGGGCACCATGGCCTCCACTAATAGGCACCACGACAACCCTGTAGCTTGGCAAAAAAATATTTTTGGAGTGCTGTTGGGCACCACAACGTCCAACTCTTGGGTTTGGGGTTGTATTTTTCCTCATTTTGGGAGTTGGGGCACCCAAGCCTTGGGAATTTGGCCATTTCAAGCTCTTTTGCACTTAGACTTTGCTGCTACGTTGCCTAAAACTGACCCAAACTCATGCATTTCACCACCAATTGATTTCTCCCTTTGAAAACACCTGCAAAATATAAAACACAACTAAGAACTCAAGAACTTCAAGAACTAAGCAATCAAATGTAAGAGAATTTAACATAAAATTATATCAAGCTATACATTTATCAATCTATGTTCTTGACTGTATAAAAAGGTCCCCAAGTTTCCTCCACAACGAAGGTGAAGAACCCACCTAGAAAGCCTGATGATATGGGGATGTATACATCATTCATAGACCAAATTTATGAGATAAGTAACAATATGAGTGATATCTTCGTAGTAACCTCAAGAGGCTTGGATGTCACTTAGGGAAACCACTAACAATCTTTGCTAACCTAGCAGCACACAGTTTGTTGGGTACACAGTGTGTGAGGAGAGTATACATACTAATCCTACAAAACCCCATCCTCATTCACTAGGCGAATTAAAACAAGAGAGAGAGCAAACAGATATATTATTTTCTACCCTTGGGTTTGAACAAATATAACAACAAAAAGTTGTCATCTATCCTGGGGTTTCCAAACAACATGCAGCACTCAAAACATCCAAATAGTTAAGCTTGTCATTGGAAATATAAAACATGTTATCTACCTAAGCATGTGAGGCAAACAATACAAAGGATAATACAAATATAAAGGAGGCCATACAATTTGGCACAATAAACCTAAACAAGCTTGACTCTCAAACATTCCTAGTTAAGTTGTCAAACGGTACCCTGACATCCTATGAAAAGAGGAAGGACGAGCGATAAAATAGTTCACTAAAACCCAAAAATGGTTTAGATGTTAGTCGTAGGTGTCCAAACAATTATTAGTGTGACTAACCGATTAAACCTATGAAATTGACTCAAACAAAATTGAAAAAGAGATCAAGATTCACTAAAATGAAAATGAAAATGAAAGAGAAACCAAAATTGATTCAAAGATGAAATTAAATACCATTAAAACATCCAATGAAAATTAAGTAAAAAACTCAAATTCAAATTTAATAATTAAAATAATATTTAAAATAAAATAAAATCTTAATATAAAACACTAAGACTCAATGAAACTCAAAATTTAAAAGAAATTCTTTGTTTTTTGAATTTTATTTTGATTTATTCTTTGTATTTTTTATTATTCATAGAAAATCAATTAAAATGCCTGGAAAAATATGATTTTCACTCTATCCATTATCTCAATATCCTCTAAAAAAAGAAAAAGAAAAGAAAAACATTAGAAGAGCATTATAAAAATAATAATGGCTAATTTGTTTTGTTGATCTAACTCTCAAATGCCTTAACATACATTTTAGTGCATGTCAATTCACATTTTAAATTTAAATATTAAAATATATTTTTAGAGTAGTAATTAACAAAGTCCATGAAGAATATTGAAATCTAATATTGATAGAGTGGAGGGGTAATATAAGAATACAATTATTGATAGAGTGGAGGGTAATAGAAGAATGCAAATATATATATATATATATATATATATATATATATATATATATGTTGAAATGTAATATTGATAGAGTGGAGGCGTAACATAAGAATAAAATTATTGATAGGGTGAAGGGGTAATATATAATACAATTATTGTTAGAGTGTTTAGCAGTTCGAACGAAACCGTGAAACCGCCCAAACCAAATCAAACCCTACCTTAAACCAAACCAAATCGCATGTCCATCGATTTGGTTTAATTTACATTATTAAAAAAATCACAGCTTACGGTTTGGTTTGTGGTTTGTGATTCCAAAATTGTGATTTAAACCGAACCTCACATTTAAAAAAAAAAAACTTATGTATACATCCTAATAGGTGCATAATTTGTCATGTTTTCATAGTGAATTCATTCTCTTGCTTTTACTTGCTTTATTCTTGAGTTTCTTGTGTTCATAGTTTTATTTTTTATTTTGTAAGTATTTTTGAGGTGAAAGTCAATTATGCAAGTGATGTAAGTTAGACAAGGTTTGGAGTATTCTAGAGGCAAGCCAAGACCCAAAAGTGAAGAAAAATACTCTTAGACACGAGAGTTCATCTCCTCAGTGCTCTGATACAATGATATGGTGCCCATAATTATGTGCCATCAATACCAGGGCCTAGCACTATGGTGCTGGGCGAAGGGTGGGCACCACGGTGCCAATATGCCATGGTCACGGCCCACAATGACAAATTCGCCCAATTTTGAAATCAAGGCTTAACGCTACAATGCCCAAACTCCAGAGCCATAGCATCTGTGCATGTCTTTCACTTTAAAAAGACTTCTTCCACCTCATTTGCACAAGTTTTGCTTGAGAAAAATCAGAGAGAAATCATAGAAGAGAATAGGAGAAGTGGAGAAGAGCTTCAAGGGGAGAATTTGACGAAGATTGATCCACATAGAGATCTTTAAAGAGTTTTTTTCTTTTTCTTTTCCCTTCTTCTTTTTATCTTCTTGTGTTCATAATGGATTTGGATTGTATATTGGATGATTTTCTAATGATAGTTGGCTAAATCCCTTAATTAAGGGTGAACTCAATACTTTGGATACAATTTTGTGATTATATTTATTGATAATGTTCCCAAACTCTTCTTGAATGATTGTTTATACTCTTCTACATGATTTGTTCATTATTATTGCTTGGTTTTTTTGGGGAGGCCTACGAAATGAGCTAAGTAATCTTCTAATGCTAGAATAGGGATTTGAATCTCTTGTTCATAAGTAGCGCTTTGTAGTTATTAGGGATGGCCAAGTCCTTAAGAACTATGATGTGGAGCATAACATAGGTTAAATAATCCAAGTATTTGAGATTATTGCCTAGATTAACCTATCTTCTTATCTTAATGCTTTCATTAGATTAAATATATAGAGCATTTTTTAGGGTGCTCAATCAATAGGGAGTAAGTAGAAAGCGTTCTTCTATTTATCAAAAAACTAAGGAAAGATTGAGGTAGCAGAGCTTGTTATTATCTATGGTTAGTAGTCAGGATAGGAAGTTAGGAGCATTATTAAGTTTGTAATCATAATGAGTGGTTGTTTATGATCACTTGTCATTGTCCAACGATAAAAAGTGAATGAGGCCAAGTCCCTCACCTTATTCTCATTTTTGGTTGTTTTGTTTATTTTTTATTGTTTGTTTTCTTTCTGATTTTTAGTTTTACGTTTTTTTGTTTTCAAAACCCTCTTTTTATATTTCAGTCATTGAGTCTTTAATTATATTAGTAACTTATCAACTAAACTCAATCATCTGCTTGCTCACCCTACCAAAAATACTCACCACTATACTGCAAGGATATATTTGTATGTTATCAATTGAGAACGCATCAAATTTACGCTTTGTTACTGAGGTTTGAAGTTTCTCATTTGGGAACACACCAAATTTTGGTGCCGGTCACTGGTGATTAATCCTTTAATTGATCAATTTGGTGTGTCTGATTTTTATTTGTTTTATTCTTTGATTCTTTTATTTTAATTTTCAGGTGTTAATGTTTGGAGAAGAGGTGGAATACCGATCTCAACAGAACCAAGAATACACACAGACTAAGCAGTTTCCAACCCAACTTCCCTTTCAAATAGTTGACACCCCACCTTCTCAATATGAGATATGCTATACACTGGGTGGCATATCCCTCATACTTCAATAGTATAGCATAGAGCACAATGATATAGGTTTTCCAAGTTTACCATTAGAATATGAGCCCTACCCCACTGCCTACAACTCAGCTTGGAGTGACCACTCCAATTTCATCATTTTTGGGGGAAATGTGTAGCAACCATACCCAGTCAACCAACCATCAGCTCCTCAATACTTTTAAGCATCACTTGAAGATCTTGTTAAGACCCTTACATTGAACACAATTCACTTCCAACAAAATTCAATGGAATTCCAGCAAGAGGCAAAGGTCAACATTAAGAGGTTAACAGAGCAAATAGGACAGTTGACTAGAGCTGTGCGTCGCTTAGAAGCATAAGGGTTCAATGAAATACACTATCAGGCCAAGGAATAACTAGAGGAAGATGATGATGTTGTAATTTTGATAAATACCCCGGATCATGAAATCCCAACCGCTGCAACACCCTTGGACATAATTGGTGAGGCTGCTTAACAAGAAAAAATGCTTAACTCACCCCTCCCACCCACCAAAGAAAGCTCACAACTTTTGACGTCTTCATATGTTAACCTCCCTCCCTCCATTCAATGCTTTACAACACCCCTGGAAAAGGGACAAGATAAAGTAGTCTTACCAACCTTTCCTAAGGTAGACGTACCTTTGTCTCTCCTTCATGCCATCATGCAAGTACTCGAATTTACACAATTCTTAAAGGATTTTGGGCACTTATAAGCAAAAGGTAAAGGGCTATGAAAAAACAAATGTGGAGGAAGTTAGTATTCCAATCTTGCAAAGGAGTTTCGACATCCATGAAGCAATGCAACATCATTTTGATATCCGCATACCCTAATGGCAGCACATTACTATGTCAAACTAAAGACAAGAACCCAAACGCTTCCAAGAGGTAACCCAAATGAGGGAGATCAAGCTAAACTCAATTAGATGAGATCCTTCTGACTCTCCTTCGCTTTATGTTTTATTGTTGCTTAGTTATATGTTCATGCCTTTCTCTTTTATCTCAGTTATCTAGACTTACATTGAGGACAATGTAAGAATTAAGTGTGGGGGAGTGGTTTAGGTTTTATTACTTCCAATAGCCTGGACTAGTATGCTTGTTATTGACTCTTGACACTTGGAAGTAACTTACATGTAAGTTATGTTTTCTTGGAATGGAGTAAACTTTTAAAAAAATTTCATTCAGTTCTTTGAATAAATTATTATTTCATAATTCTTTTGTCAAAACCTTTAATGCACTTAAACCTTATACTTTGTGATTGGGAAAGTTGTACGCAAATGAATGAGAATTGTTTTTTTTTTTTACCTCAAGTTATAAAAATGAAAAGAAAAACAAAATAAAATAAAGGTAGGGCTACACTTCGTTGGTCTTTTGTGCTTAGTAATTGGGTACTCACACCAAAAGTGGAGATTATTCACGTTAAACAGTACTTGGATTATGAGCATGCAAAGCATGCCAGTGATTGTGATTTACTGAGTAACTAGAATTTTATACCAAAAGTATGAAATCCTCACGTCAAAAGGTGACCTATATCTTAGTACTCGCTACCAAAACAAAAGAAAAAGAACAAAAATAAAATAAGAGGCATATATGTGATTATTTCTTGTTTTCATATAGCAATCTACAACTGCAAAGTATAGGATGCTCACACACACACTTGACTAGATAATTTATGAATGGTGATTTATTCCTTGAATTCCTTGGAAGTTTTCAAGAGGTTTTCTTGGTTCTTTGATAATTGGCTTCATGGAGTTTATGAAATGCAAGTGTGAAGAGCTAGCAAGGGTGTATTGAGTCCATTGTTGTTTAGTTTTTTATGTGTTTGTTTTAGTTTGCTTGAGGAAAAGCAATGGTTAAGTATGGAGGAATTTGATAGGTTCATATTGTCATATTTTTATAGTGAATTCTCTTACATTTACTTGCTTTGTTCTTGAGTTTCTTGGCTTTGTTTTATGTTTTTGTAGGTGTTTTTGAGATGAAAATCAATTATGAGTGAAGTGATACAAGTTAGACAAGGTTTAGAGCAACCTAGAGGGAAGCCAAGACCTAAAAGTGAAGAAAAATACTCCTGCACTCGAGAGTTCAGAACCCCAATGCTCCTATACAATGCTGCAGTGCCTAGAACTATGTGCCATTATGTGTGTGTCGTAGCACCAATATGCCATGGCTGTGGCGCCCAGTGACAAATTCACCTAATTTTGAAATCAAGGCTAGAAGATGCAATGCCCAAACGCCAGAGCTGCGGCACTCGCGTACATCTTTCACTTTAAAAAGACTTCTACCACCTCATTTGTACAAGTTTTTCTTGAGAAAATTAGAGAGAAACCATAGAAGAGATAAGGATAAATGAAGGAGAGCTTCAAGGGGTGGATTTAGTGAAGATTGATCTGCGTGGAGATCTTCAAAGACTTTTATCTTTTTCTTTTCCCTTCTTCCTTGTATCTTCTTATGTTCATAGTGGATGATTTTCTAATGATATTTGGCTAAATCCCTTGGTTGAGGGTGAACTCTATGCTTTGGACACAACTTTATGATTATATCTATTGATAATGTTCCCTAACTCTTCTTGAATGATTGTTTATGCTGTTCTACTTGATTTGTTCATTATTATTGCTTGGTTTTTTTTGGGAGGCCTACTAAATGAGCTAAGTAATATTATAATGTTAGAATATGGATTTGAATACATAATCGTTTGGTTCTCTTGTTCACAAGTAAAGCTTTGTAGTGATTAGGGATGGCCAAGTCCTTGAGAACTATGATGTAAAGCATAACATGGGTTAAATAATCTAAGCGTTTGAGATTGTTGCCTAGATTAACCTATCTTTCTCATCTTAATGCTTACATTGGATATAATGTAGAGAGCGCTTTTTAGGTTGTTCAATGAATAAGGAGTAAGTAGGGAGCGTTTTTTTATTTGCCGACTAAGTAAGAAAAGATTGGGGTAGCAGAGCTTGTTGTTATCTACAGTTAGTAGTTAGGGCAGGAAGTTGGGAGCATTATTAAGTTTGTAATCATAATGAGTGGTTGTCTATGATCACTTGTCGTTGTCCAATGATAAAGAGTGAACCCTCAGGCAAGTCTCACACCTTGTTCTCATTTTTGGTTGTTTTGTTTATTTTTGGTTGTTTGTTTTATTTCTTATTTTTATCTTTAGTTTTCTTGTTTTCAAAACCTCCTTTTTATATTTCAGTCATTGATTCTTTAATTCTATTAGTAACTTATCAACTAAACCCAATCCTTTGCTGTAGAACGACCCTTGCTCACCCTACCAAAATACTCACCACTATACTACAATGATATATTTGTGTTCTCATTTAGGAAATTTTGGATTTGTTGCTGAGGTTTGGAGTTTCTCATTTAGGAACACACCACTTCCCTCATATGATTCTTCATAATTTACTTCCTTATCTGCATATAATCTTATGGGGATGATTGTATGGCTATGAATCAATTATTTATACTTAAAATACCAGCAACAACAACAATATATATGTCATTCATAAATATTATCCAATCACAACACAACTAATAGGCCTTATTTGAAATGTGGGTAATGAGCATCAGCTGCAATGTAGTGACCATCCATATAAAGAGTGGTGTTATATGGATGCAGCATATCCATCACCATAGACTACATGTCCTCAGATGGCTTCTAGTGTGTGTCTTTCTTTGATTTATGAACCAATTACTTATTTGCTTATGATCCAAACTTGTTGATTCTACCAATGCCACCATCTATGATTCATAGTCATCATTATTATTCCAAAACAAACTCATGCTAACATCTTATAATTCCAGGAATTAGGAAAGATCACAAGAGTTAATTTAGAGAGAATTATACATCTACATACCAAAGGATAGGGCCACTGTAGTGTAACTCCCACTAGCTAAGTAACTTCTGCCTAGCATCTTTAGGCAGTTTTCCTTTCTTCTTTACTTTGAAAGTTCTTGCCAAAGTGCTGTGATTGCATAAAAATTGGTTATAATTTGAGACAAGTAAATTAGCACAGTATTTCTCCATTTAGTGCTATGATTGCATAAAAAACTATACAAACCGTGAAACTAAACCAAACCAAACCAAACCGCATATTGGTGGTTTGGTTTGGTTCAATTTCTAGCCTCACTATACACTTAAATCGGACCACATTTTCATGGTTGGTTCAGTCTGCAATTTGGCCCGAAGCCGAACCAAACCTCATTGTGAACACCCTTAATTGCTAGAGTGGAAGGGTAATATAGAAATACAAATATATATATATATATATATATATATATTGCTAATCTATGAGAGGAGTAGCTTATTATGAGAGATGAGAGTAGTAATCTATGACCATTGGATCAAAATGATGACTCAAATTAAAACACTCATTAATGGGACTTATGCCTGTCATATGACACTAATTTCCCATCTCCCATGCGCACCTTCCCATATCTCACTCATTCATCTTCCCATTTACGCATCGTAACCATAGCAAAGGAGTTTATCATTGTGATTTGAAACTAGATTTTAATTATGAACAATTCAATGAAGTCAAGAAAGCGAAGCTGAAGGAAGATTTGAGCATAAAGTATTTCCAATAACTGATTGGGGCTATTGATTTCTACCATAGCAGAGGAGTTTATCACAGTGATTTGAAACTAGAGAATCTTCTTTTGGATGAAAATGGGGATCTGGATGTGTCATACTTTAGATTGAGTGCGTCGTAGGAATCCATGAAGAACGATGGTCTTTTTCACACAACCTGGGAAGTTAGCTTAACCCATGAGATGTTAAAACAAGAAAAGGGTTTTACAGGGGAACCCTAGTTTAGGTGTGTGTGGGGGACACTTTCTCCTCTCTCTGTGTACAAATTTTTTGTTGGGAATAGGTTACCCCGGAATGCAAGATATTCTCCAATTTGATGTAAATACATTTTAGTATTAATAAATAAAGATTTTATTTATTTAAGCTTTATTTTCTAGCTATTAAAGTTCTTCGATTATAATAAACCAATATACATTTGCATAAGGGTTATACAAAAAGAGATGTGTATCTTTGGATGAATTTAAAAAAAAAAATTCACAGTCACTGAATAAAACTGGTCACTCTGTTCAATTTAGACTGTAGTGTCCGAATTACCTCCATAAAAAGAATGAGATTCTTTTATAAGGGAATGATGAATCTCGAATCATTGAAGTAGTAGACTTTAGGTAATGACACTATTAAATGAAATGGAACCAAGTGAGATATCAAGTTTAAGTTAATATCGTTGCTTTGAACTTCAACTCACACACATTGCATCCACTAATGGCAGAACCGAAATCTTGATGGATTATTGGACTCGTGTCCATGACCATTATGATCTTTGATATATTATGGGCACAACCATTGTGTGATATTAGTTAAGACTCTGTACGTTGGGATCATAATGAAAGTGAATATCGGAGAACATAAATTCAAAAAAAGGGCTTCGTAGCATTACATCACTTCTAGTGATTTCATGATGACAAATGAAATATTTAAGCTTAGTGAAATGATGATTAGCTACTCATCATTTCGAGATAATTTTAGAAAAGTTTTAAAAGATTATCTAGTCACTTGTCGGATGAAATCTAAAACCATGAGACAAATTTGACATAAGGGGTAAAACGATAATTTTACCTTGTGTCAATGGATGTCTATGAAGGTTCACAAGCACTATGTTTGCAAATTAGACAAATCAATGTTAAACAAACTTTTCATAATTTTAGGAATTATCAAGAGTGTAATCACGAGTCTTGGGTGAAATGACTTCATGACTAATAAAATTGGATTATCTTAATGAGATAAAAATAATCCCAAATTTATTAGAGTTTGAAATTTCTATGTCCAAACGATTCCCTACCAAGATTTGGAGACTTGAATCCACATTAAGTTGAAATAGATTTAAGATGAAGTTAATTGATAGCATTTCAGCTAATGTTTTTATTAAAATAAGAGTTGTCTTAATTTAAACACAGAGTTATTTTAGGACAAATGTTGTCCTAATCATACTTGAAAATGCGAGAAATATTTTTGTTATCAAAGAGATAAAAATAATTCTCACATTAGTTGTCTAATTTAAACAAGTGTTGTTTTAATTAGACAATAAAATTTTAAGACAAGTATTGTCTCAATTAAAACAAGTGTTATATCAATTTAGACAATCTTTATCTTAGGAATTATTTTGGTTTAATTACTTTAAATTAATATTTGAATTATTCAAATATTTAATTTGAAGAAGTTGATTAAAGTAAAATTAAATCTCCATTTAATCTCCCCATGTGGTGGAGAGGTGTACGACCAAATGAGGAGAATTGGTCTTTGACATGGTCAAATATATTCCCTCCTAATTATCCTAATTATATAAGTGAATAAAGGTTGAAAATTAAAAGATTTTTAATTTCTTAGGTATCCTACATTCTTTAGGAATCTAACTAAGTCAAAGAGATTTAATTAAGTAAAATTCATTTATTTA
Source organism: Ceratonia siliqua (assembly GCA_034509205.1). Classification (NCBI taxonomy): domain Eukaryota; kingdom Viridiplantae; phylum Streptophyta; class Magnoliopsida; order Fabales; family Fabaceae; genus Ceratonia; species Ceratonia siliqua. The sequence goes on from JASKGM010015906.1 coordinate 11,670, forward strand.
AATTTTAAATTCAAACATGACCAATTAGAAAGCCATACATGTTTTATTTATTTGTTAAATAAAATATGTTATTATCAAAATTAATAATATAATTGTTAATTGATAAGTTATTATCTAATTTTATTATCTAATATTCCCATTAGTAGGCATGTGAATCCCTAATGGTTAGGGATTGATTACACTCAAATGCCCTCACATGACCTAAAGTTAGCATACTATATATATGTAATCTCTCCCTCTTGTGGCCGTACAAGTGAATATTTGAGAAAGAGAAAAAGTGAACTCTTTGGTGTGCCACTATAAAGTTCTTCACACCATACCAAGAGGAACAAAGGAGAAGCATTTCTAATTTACTTTGAAAACTATTAATTATTTTCTTTTATCTTTTATTTATTTCAATCACTAAGCTTATTCAACGTAGGTTCCATGGATTGATGCTTCCTAAAGAATAGGTGATCAGTATGCTTGGTTATGAAGTATATTGCAAGACTAAAGTGATTACAAGATGTATGTGAAATTCTTATCCACTTTACTTCTCTTTCTAGCCGTGAGTTATTTGCCTATATATTTTGTTTATGCCTATTTGCAAGCTTGAATGATTTAAAAATTTTTAAAACTCATGTTTATACTGTAAACACTTAGGATAAATAACTATATCCAATATTTTCTACCAATAAAACGTGGCTTACGAACCCCATTTCGTAGCACCAATACGCCACTCTTCCTTCGGCTGAAAGGCTCATTTCAAAATTCCTTGATCTCAATCCAAGAGCTGAATAAATGTAGCCAAGAAGATTAAGCAAAATAATTGGTTTAGAATGGAGTATTAGCGAATTGAAGCACCATTTCCCTTACAAATGGTGAGGATAGCTAAGTTATCAAAGACGAAGGAGTGGGAGATGGGAAGGTGCGTGTGGGAGATGGGAAAGTACGCATGGGAGATGGGAAATTAATTACACGACTGGCACTTGTCCCATTAATTAGCTAGTGTTTTAATCTGAGTAATCCATTTTGATCCAATAGTCATAAATTTCTTCTCTCACCTCTCATAAGATCAACCTATATATATATATATTCGTCAGGCTCTTTGCTCAGTGGATTGACCTGATAGGTACCATGAATTGTTCTTGGGGTAATACCGCGAGGTGTGAATTCATTGGCCAGCCAGGTGGTCCCGGCAATAAGTCCCCAAGTTGGGCAATGAGTCTGCTGGTCAGCCTTGGTGGAATTGGACAGAATTTATGGTATCAGATCCACATGAAACTGGAAACTCTCACTCATGACCTAGAATGAAGTGAGGCTCTCCGTCCAGTGGATTGGCCTGATAAGAGCTATGAATTGTTCATAGGGTAGCACCGCGAGGTGTGAATTCGTTGGTTAGCCAGGTGGTCCTGGCAATAAGTCCCCAAGTTGGGCAGTGAGTCTATTGGTCAGCCTTGGTGGTCTCGAAATTCCTTGTCCTGGAACTGGACGGAATTTTTATATATATATATATATATATATATATCTCTCTCTCTCTCTCTCTCTCTCTCTATGTGTGGATATGCACTAACATGCATGTCAATTCATACTTTTATTTTTATTTTATTATTACTTAAAAATAAAAAAAAGAATTAAAATTATTTATTTTTAATTTTTTATATTATGAATTATTGTAAAATATAGGAGTAAAACTTTCCAATTTTACAAAGAGTTATATCCTCTTCTTTCTTTTCAAGGGAGTGAGAGTAATAGTGAGGGTTGATAATGCATATTTTTACTAATTAACTAAAATTTTATAGTACGTGAGAATATAATTCAAAGGCAATATAAGAAATCTATGACAAAATTGGTATGATGGTGAAATCTACCCCCCTCTCTCTCTCTCTCTCTCTCTCTCTCTCTCTCTCTCTCTCTCTCTCTCTCTCTCTCTCTCTCTCTCTCTCTCTCTCTTTATATATATATATATATATATATATAATTAATTAAAACAAATATAAATCTTTGTGTACGAAATGTGTTATAGTATTTATAACACAACTTAATTTAGTTTAATTATTTTCATACATAATTTAAAATAAAAAAAATTATTATTTGGTATTGCGCACTAAATTTTCATTTTGTGCTCCATGAGTACTACATTTTTAAATGATGTCATGTACTATTTACATTTTTTTTGTCCTTTTTAAAAATAGTTATTGTGTTATAAAAAGTGGTTAACCACTTTTCATAATTGAATAACTATATTTTATAACTAAATAACTACTTTTTATGAAAAGTAAAAAAAATTGAATAAACAATATATAATACTATTTAAGAATTTAATGTTATAAAATACCAAATAAGAATTTGATGCCCCTTTCAACTCAATGCCAAATAATATTTTTTTCCTTTAAAATAACAAGTTAAATTATAAAACTTTGAAAAGAGTTCCAACATCTTGGCCATTCTTATTTCAAGATAATTACTATTCTACTCATAGAGGAGCAATACTCCATAAAAAAAGAGAGAGTAACTTCGACCACTCTCTCCTTTCATAGAATATTGTTGCTCCATAAGTAACTTAGAAATATCTTATTACAATTCACTCATAGCTTGTTAGGAAAAAAAAATTATTTCTAAATTACTCATATAATAATAATATTTTATAACAAAGGAATTAGTCCCAACGTGTGGGGCCCACTTGGGAATCACTCTCCCTCATAAAGTATTGCCACTCCCACATGGGACCACACTCCCAGTTAAAACGTATGACTATGCTTAAGCATGAAAAAATGTTTAATACTTTGTATAATATTCTTTGTCACGTAAATTAAAAATATTATATGGTATAAATCTAACCGATAAAATAAATATACACCTAGACAACGCCAAAAACAAAATCCAAACCTGCCTGTTGTTTTCTTACCTAAGGATACGATGTCGTCGTAACTTGGGCCCAATATGCACCTCCGGGAAACCACCTTCCGAGAACTACTCGACCCGAACGCTGCTCCAACCCCACAAAACGGCATCTCTCTCTGGTCGAACCGTTTATACTTCAGACATGGAAGCGGCTTCTCGGCACAGAACGACACGGTGGAAAATGGACGAGGAGAAGCTGGCGAGGAAGGTAATTTGGCCTTTAATACGGGGACATTCTTGCTCGATATGTTTCAGGGATCTCGAAGATCATTACAGCGAAGCAGCGATTCTCACAGTGTGTATGCACGCCTACTGCATCGAATGCATTCGCAAATGGAGTAACTTGAGAAGAAAGTGCCCCCTTTGTAATGCAGAGTTTAATTCTTGGTTCTGCAAGCTCAGTCTTTCCTCCAGAGTGTTCCAGAAGGAGGTTTTACCCCTTGAGGATTTGACCAGAAATTCTCGTGACGAAATTTGGGCAAGCCATGTACATACTCGTAGGTGAGTTCCCTCTTCTTATTCTTCCTTTGTTTTTGATGATTCTCCCTGAAGGAAAGAAGTTTTTTTTTTGTTTAAATTTTATTTATTTATTTGTTATCTTTAGGATTCTCTGCTTCCCGGGAAAACAAGGTGCTTTAATTGAGATTAGTTATTGAATTTCGTAGAGTATTGTAGATTTTTGCTTTTACCTTTAACGAATTTGCAAATATCTTTCTGAAAGATTATATATATGGTGGAATCCTTAAGCAAACTCAAGCTGATGCAACTGTTTGGTTATTCTAATTATACATAGAACTCGCGTTTCAGTATGTATTTTTATGCATTTACTCATTCATTATGTCCAGACTTCTTGGTAGAACAAGAGTTTCATTAAATGATAGGCGAACAAGAGCGTTACCATGGCGAAGATCATTTGGGCAGCCTGGACTTGTGAATTCAGATATTATTGCTCGGAGGAAACTTGATTGGCGTGCTAGGTACGTAAACATAATCTCATGCTTTACAAACTTATAATTCTTCAAATTTAACTATAGTGCAGTTGTTTTATTATTTATTTTTCCAGCTGTTGATATATCGACTGCAAGGTTTCGTTAATATATTTTGGCTTATGAATTATTATCTTTCTTTTTTTTATATATATAGCATATACATCCAGCGGCTGGAAGCAGTTCCTTCAACCTTAAGCTGTCTTGAGCAGGTATGTCTTGTCTATAAATATCTCAAAGATGGAAACAGTTCCTTCAACCTTCAACCTTCAACCTTCAACCTCCAACCTCTTACGTACTAGTTTCTGAGTGCTTCTATTTTGTCACCATCACAGGAAGATCTTTTACTTGAAATGTGGTTTCATTTCTTAGTTGAAAGAGCTGCAACAAACTTTTGTTGTCAATTAGCCTATTTGTGGTCCACACTGTTTCCAATATCTGGGTGTTTATGAAAAGTTGAAAGTTGTCTGGGAAGCTGGAAGAAGGATTTGAACTTTTATCTTGTTCAAAATATATGTCTCAATTTAGATAAAATATTGTTACTTATTTCTAATTTAGTGTATTTATTGTTAAAAATTTCAGAATAAATTGAGAAATAGTGCCACAAAAGAGACAATGATACAAAAGATTGAGCCATGGATAGCAAGGGAGCTACAAGCTATGCTGGGGGACCCAGCTCCAACTGTCATTGTTCATGTGGCGACCTCGCAGTTCTTTGCGTGGCTGGAAGCAAAAGCTAAATTGCCATCCGGACAGTTTGATGTTGAGAACTTCATTTCACCTCTGCGCCCTTTCCTGTTAGATAAAACCAGCATCTTTTGGCATGAACTAAGGTATTTAGTTCTATTATATATCTAGAGTTAAATCCATTTTAACATTTCCTTGACTTTGGTGAATCTATAAGGGACTGCTATTTTGATTGTAATTTCACAATCCTCTTTTTTTACTACGTTGGGCATTTGTTTGTTGCTATTTTGTTTGTCACCTTATTGTTACAATCTTGTTCTATTATATATCTGTAGTTTTCTTTCAGAAGAGTAGGTCTTGGGATTATAAATGTATCAAAGAACACATTAGGCATCCCATCTATAATTATGCCATGCTAACATTATGTGCTTCATTTGGTTGAACTAGGTGGGTAGTGGGTACTTTTCATATCATGTAATCACTGAATATTACGTGTCCAATGAGAAGAAATAATCAACATATATGTTTTTTTAGGAAGCCTGAACTGCTGGGTAGCGTTTTAAGTGTTACAGCTGACACTTTTCTGTTTGGGGTTATCTGGATGAGGAAAAGTTTTTCCATATGCAGATTATGTGGAGGAAATATATACTATAACTCAACGCAAGATCACTCTTTCAAAAGCAGTAAAAGGTGGTACATTCCACCTGTATCAATTGGCATATTCTTATTTGTTTTAATTTACTCTTTTAGTTGTGTGTGTTATTTGGAGAAGTGAAGTGGTGATTCAATCTTTTCTTTCTTTTTACTTAGTTATGTATTGTTTTTTCAACTATTTATTCTTCTTGGAAATTGAGAAATTAATCTCTTACTTATTGCCTTTTCGGACTAATTTTCACTGTCACCCACCAGATGTTTTGCGGAGAGTTGTTACAACATGGAAACATATGATGCTGTAGTTGAGTATAAGTATCTGGAGTGACTGAAGGGAAATTACTTCGATCATTTCTCACCTATAAAAGTTTTTGGTTGGGAATCTGCAGTTAGATGTTCTTCAAGAACTAGAGCAGAAATGGAAAGTTGCTTGTACTTCTCACCAGCCGATTGTTGCATTTACAGATAAATTTGGTGGTTGGCAGAGCATTACGGACGCCTACTACCATGTACTGAGCAGTTTTTGTACTAGGCTACTAGCAACCTGAAAGATCACCGTGGATGGAAATTTGAGGTCATGAATCATTTTCCGTTTTAGCCACTTCGAAGTTGCTTAAAGTTACGAGACTGACTAAAGTCAAGGGTTGTCAATAGTTGCATTGTTTATCCCTCTGTTCACTGGTGCGCACTCTTCTGCGCTGGTTCTTGTTCTGTGTATTGTCTGCAGTCCAAAAGTTTGATATTTGCACTTGCAGGTTGCTGTCCAATAAGAGGGATGGCTCATTCATGCGTGGTTATATTTTGATAGGCAATATTATGTACCATACGTCGACAATGACTGCTATGTTGATATTTAGTATTTACTGAGGATTTTTCCCTACATAATTAGATATTATTAATGGATTTGCCATACCATTATATTATACTTTATTGTCTCGTTTTTATTTTACCATTTTGGTAAGCGTCGTTGAAACTTTACTATCTGTAGAATAAGCCTATTTTACTGTTCACACCAGATTTTACTACCTGTTACTATTCCGAAGCTGTTTGAGCCGCAGAAAAGGTTGGGACATGCCAGAGAGGGGATAACAGGGAGGGGAAAAAAACGAAAAGAATCCATTGCGTTCCCTTTCCTGTGTGCTGAAACTTCCTAATTTTGTAACGTAACTAAAAGGAAAAAAGTAATTTGAGATTATTTGAAATGCTTTACCTAATAAATATTATGTTTGGATAATTGATTAAAAAAATTTATAAAATTTATGTAATTTATTGTCTCAAAAATAAAGATTTTTTGGTGAATTTTACGGGCTGTATGTTTTAGTTTTTATAAACAATTTTTTTATTTTTTTTATTTTATGACAACAAAAAACTCGTTTGCGTGATGAAAATTTTTAAAAATTATTTTTGAAAACAGTAACTAAAAAAATAAAAAATAATAATTTTTTTGTATTTTGATTTGTTTTCTTCATCTGTTTTCTAAAAAAACACAAAAAATAATTGATGAAATTTTTTTTACCCAAACAAGTTTTTTGTTTTTTTGTTTTATAAAACTATTTTTTAGAATTATTTTCAAAAACTATCTTTAAAAACAATAAAACAAAAACCATTCCAAACAGCCCCTTAAATTTTTTAATTTCTTCTTAGTGTTAAGAATGAATAGATTGGTTTGAATTCAATGACTATATGGGAATAAAATACCCAAATTGATCTATAAAATTTTAAAATACCCCATCCAAATACAATCTAAGGAATTATAATTTGTCTGTATGATTTAACCACACAATTGACAAATTTAAATATTGTCATGCAACAATTATAATATGATAGATCTAGTTAATTTGTACGTTTTTTTAATTTTAAAATACCCTTAAAATTTTTAATTTCTTCTTAGTGTTAAGAATGAATAGATTAGTTTGAATTCAATGACTTTATGGGAATAAAATACCCAAATTGATCTATAAAATTTTAAAATACCCCATCCAAATACAATCTAAGGAATTATAATTTTTCTATATGATTTGATTACACAATTGACAAATTTAAATATTGTCATGCAACAGTTACAATATGATAGATTTAGTTAATTTGTACGTCTTTTTAAGATTGTTTTTTATAAATGTATTTTTTTAAACGATCATAGATGATCACGATCTTATCAACAAGATAATCATTAAGCACATGACCGAATTCATATTAACAATTGACAACTATATTAATTTCTTATATTAAAATATTCAAAATACTTGAAAATGTAAGATAATTAATGTATCAAAAAACTTTAAAATATTGTAGCATTAAAAATGATAGCACAGCCACTCACCACAATCTTGTGATAATCGAAAGAATAGTGAAATGATAAAATGCAATGCGTTATTTAAACTAGTTGTATCATTTAGAAAAGCAAATCTGCAAATTTTTTCCAATTTCAATTCGCAAATATTTATAAACTCCCCTTATGGGCCTGACCACCATTCTCATAGTTGTACTGAAAATTTATTCACAGCTTCGGTAACTGGAGAGTTTCCTCCCTAAAACATACACTATCAGCAGAAACAACTTCCCAGATACGATCTGTGCAAAAAAAAAAAAAAAAAAAACTCTTGGGATACTTCTTTTCTTCCAATTCAGTCAGAGAAGTATCGGAAGTTTGGCTAGGGTCATAGACTCCCAACCCAAGTGGTTAACCGCAAAAATCCGTAACCTGCACATTTTATGCTCCAGATTCTGCAACCAACATTCATCATTTCCATAATCTACTCCTTCCTCAGACCAACCTAACCTCTTCAAAACTTGAAGTTTACTTTCCCAGGAATTCGCAGGTCATCTATAGCATAAACACGTAGAATAAAAACGGATTCTTTCCTCCTCTGCCGAAACAATCACATCTAGTCTGAACTCTCAAGTAAATATAAAACACTTATACACTTATTTTCAAGTGTGTTAGCTTGTCAGACAAACGACATACCATCAATATTTGTCCATTAATATTATAATAAAATAATTTATTTCTCCATTCAAACACACTCCAAACACAACTTGAGCATACCAAACCAAAAAGAAAGACAAATAACGGAAAAAAAAGGAGGATGGAATCAGACTCAAAAACCCTATCTTAATGAGATTATAAGAGTTATTTTTTAATTATTTTGATCTGATTGTACATAAATAATTTGAATGATTACTTTAACACAATATTTTAAAAAATTGACTTGTGATTAAGCCAACGAAGATAGAAGATTATGAGTCAATAGTCTAATTAGAGTCGAACGTGATCATACCAAATTTAAATAATATTATATTTTAAATTATATATATATATATATATAAAATATACTAACATGTAAGTAAGTGTACGTGAAGATATTAGTAATTAACTAATTATTATAACTCAATGTGTAATTATTTATACTATTTTATATATTATTTAACTCAGAATTAATATATATTATATATATTAATATTAATTTAAATAAATACAAGTCTTTTCCTATAATTTTTCTTAATTCTTTATATATTATTATAACATGATTATTATTTAAATTTTAAATTAAATAACTTTAAAAAATTAAAACCTTTCAGATTTGACTAACAATTAATTGCTTACCTTGATATTCTAAAAGATTTTCATTTGGCTTGTATTCATAATAACCCAAGGTCCACAACCCCATATTTTATTTTCCAAACCCACTGTCCACTGACTCGTCTTCTCTTACCCGCCCCGTTGCCTTCCATTCCAAATACCCATGACCCCACCCGCCTCCTTCTCCCCCTTCCCCTTTTTGGTAGTTCGATGAGTCTCATTTGCTAGCTACTCCTAGTGTGTTGCTAAAAGCTTTTTCTTACAGTGGTGACCAACAAAGCATTATTGAAAGAAGACAACAAGAGTCAGGTGGAGTAACCCTATAGTTAGTAGACTTCCCCTCAGCCTCTCAACTCATACAGAGGGAAGGGAAAGAGACATGCTCCCTTGCCATATCTTATCTTCTTCTTTTTCTTTTTTTGATCTTCGATCTCTCTCCTCCTTCTCATATCTCTTCTGATCTTATTTTTCTTCCATTTTGTTCTTTTTGGAAAAATACCACCAAAAAAAAAATAACAAAATTAGTGAACTGAAAAACTAAAAGACCGGCCAGTTTTGTTGGTTGGACCTTGGTTCACTGGTTTTTTTACCATTTCCATGGCCACCAGTGTTACAATGTGACAGTCGGAAAAAAGGCATTGTCATGACCTTAAGGCGACAAAAAGAAAAAATACAAAGTTAAAAAATGAAGTCGCTACCAATTAATTAAAATGATAATTGTGATATTTTAAAAATCAAATATTAGCCATTGGAACCAGAGGAAGGGTTCGAAAGTCTAATTACGCATGAGGAAGGTGTTAGACACCCTCACAACGTCTATCTTTAAGGATAGTTATCCTAAATTGTTTGCACTTAAAATTTAATGTATTTTAATTTGTTTTAATTACCTCATTTTTGGTTATCTCAATTTAGAGAAAATAAAATATGAAAGAACTGGACCTGTTTTATTGTGTAAGTGCCTACATATCCCAAAGGGGATCAAGGTCCATGTAGTTTAGATTTTGTTTTGATAATAATTTGTCTAGGAATGATACATGATTTTTTCCCGACGGCAAAAACTAATTTTAGATAATATGAGAGAATAAATCTTCATACAAAATCTTAGGATGAATTAAGACAATATGAAAAAATAAGCTTCCATATAAAGCTTGACAAAATAAGAGAACAATTCTCTACATAATATTTATGAAGGAAATAAGATAATATGAAAAAATAAATTTTTACATAAAGCTTAACAAAATGGGAGAACAATTATCCACATAATGTTTATGAAGAAAATAAGACAATATGGAAAAACAAATTTTCACATAAAGCTTAACAAAATGAGAGGATAATTTTCTACATAATGTTTGAAAGAAAATAAGACAATATGGGAAAATAAATTTTCACATAAAGTTCAATAAAATGGGAGAACAATTCTCCATATAATGTTTGAAGAAGTAAAACTTATTATTCTAGGTCAAAATCTAATTTTCAAAAGTTTCGGGACAAAACTAAAATTTCTGAAATGTTTGAGACTAAAATGAAAATTTTGAGGCCAAAATGATATTTGTCAAAACATTAGGGCAAAAGTGAAATTACGAAAAACTGTTGGGGTTGATGACGTGGCAAAGAAAAAAGATCCACAAGAAACCCACAAAAGTTTATCCCATTTTTAGCAAGCAAGAATCTTACTTTCAAAAGACCTTTGGAACCTTATTATTATTATTTAACTTATTCTTTTTTCATTTTTATTTACTTTTTTTGAAAAGAAAACAAAGTATAATGGTGGAACTTGAAAGCAACACTCAAATAAAAGAAAAAAAAATACAAATAACAAAATAAACAAATAAAATAGAGGGAGGGCTTATGCCTTACAAGTGGAGAATGAGAAATAAAATAAAAAATTAAATATCATTAATATTACAAACCAAGAGTAATAATAATACATAAAATAAAAGAGATAACCAAATAAAATAAATATTAAATCAACTCACAGATCACAAAAAAATAATAAGAGTCCCTTAGGAAAACAAATAAACTTAGAGGCTAAAGTTTTAACCAAGAACCTTGGATTCCAAAGAACTCACCATCACAACTCTTCAAAATAAAACAAAAAAAAAATGTAAAATGCAAACAATAGACGAAGATGAATGAGTTACCTCCCTGAAACTTTAGGATGAACCTCAAAGCTCTTAGTCTCACTTCACCTAGACCTTTAAGTTTTAGAATGCCCAAAGTTCCTTTACCCAAAAAAAGAAGTTCCCCTAATCTCCTTTTCCTCTTTTATGACCAACCAAAATTAAGGCAAAATAAAATAGAATAAAAAATGGTGAATGGCATTAGGGAAGAAGGGAAAGTGAGGGAGAGAATGGATGAATAGAAAAAAAAAAAGGTTTCTCTCAAGTGAGAGAGTGAAGGAGGTGTGATGTGTGAGTGAAGATGGAAAAAAGAAAACAAAAAACAATGAGAGAAAGGGAGAGAGTGGACATGAGATGGGGGAAAAATGAGATGATAGAATGTGTGTTGTGTGTGTAGGAAGAAAAGATAGAAAAAATGAGGGCTCTTATTAGAGTGGGAGGCTCTAATGAGATAAAGGAAGAGGCATTCGGTTAAATGAGAGATGGGTAGGTTAAAAAAAGGGTGTATGAGAAAAAAAAAAGACAAAAAATAAAAATGGTAAAGGGAGGGAGGAGGCATGAGGAAGGAGAGAATATGAGGTGGGAGAGTGTGTGGGAAAAGAAAAGACAAAAAGACAAAAAAACAAAATGGTAAAGGAAGGAGGGAGGCGTGAGGAAGGAGAGAAAGTGAGGTGAGAGAGTGTGCGAAAAGGAAAAAGAAAAAGACAAAAAAAAAATGGGAGAAGGAGCGGGGAGGCGTGAGGAATGAGAGAAAGTGAGATGAGGGAGTGTGTGGGAAATAAAAGTGAAGATGAGTAGGTTAAGATGAGGGAAATGGATCATGGGTATGGGCTTGTAGATTATTTTGGTGGGGTTGAAGAAGTGGGCTTGGATTGAGTGAAATAAAAACAAATAAATGAGAATTGGACTAAAAGATTGGGTTAAGGAATTGGGTTGTGGGCTCGGATAAAAGGATTTGGGTCCAAAACAACAAAAAGGGAATTGTGCTTTGGATGAGTTGGACAAAATTAAGAAGAGAAGGGGAAAGTGAAGTTAGATTTTAAGTGAAATGAAATTTTAATTTTAATTTTTGTTTCGTTTTTTTTTAATTTTGTTTTGTTTTGTTCTTCTTTATTTTTAATTTTTGTTTTATTTATTTTTTATTATTTTAGCATTTTAATATTTTTTTCTGTATTTTTGTTATTTTTCTAAATTTTGAAAATTACCTGAACAAAATCAGGTGTTTACACACAGGTTCTAGGGGGTGTCCCAGACCAGCCAGGGGTTCGGTCCCCGATTGAGTCAGTTTTGATAATAATGCTTTAACATATTTTTATTTTGTGTTTATTGTATCTTATGCTTTTTAAAGGTTGACGAGTTAAATATCTCTATTGTGCTTTATAGATAGTAAAGCTGACCAAGTGGCCATGTATGAAGTATGAGAGAAATGATTATGTCTAGAATTGGCTTATCGCACAATTAGACAGCAAGTGTCAAACAAATGTTAGTAAATCATCAACATTTAGACAGGACTCACTAACATCCTCATTTATTTGAAACACAAATTTCTACAAGAATAACTTTTTGGGCATAAGAGTAAGAAATGCTTTGACATATCTAGGATTCTTATCAATTAAACCCTTCGATTGAAGAAATTGTATAACTGAAGTTCTTGGTAAAACTCTTTTCTACAAACTGAATGACAGTAGTTTTGAATGTTTTGTAAGCTCCATTTACTCCCAGCACAAATGGGTAACAAAAAATGCCATAATTTTCCCAATTTTACGCTCAGATACTGTCGTACACCATGGACAATGCAGAAATAGTTACTTTTTCAAACCAACCCCATCTCTTAAACACATCAATCTTCCTTTTGGAATTTCCCATTAAAATTTTGATGTGCAATGTTATGACAAAATCTGACTTGGAAGGGCTCAATCTCAATTCCTTTACCTCCTTATAAACACCTGATTTTGTCCACGTGATCTTCAAAAATTATTAAATTCCAAGAATTGAATAATTAAATATAAAGATACAAAAAAAAAAGTATATCAAGGTAAGTTGTGAGTCCATTTCCCCTCTTTATTTTTGTCAAAGTTTTGTTTTAGACACAGGCCCATTTCTTCTAACCTAATTCTGGCAAAAAAAAAAAAAAAAGAATGGGAAAAGATTAAGAGCCCAGTCCATTACACTAACCCAGGCCCACTAACCTATTTCTTCTTCTACACGGTCCAGCCCTTAAACCTATCCCACGCATCCCTCACTTCTCTACACAACCTCACTTGCTCCCCTCGGCACTCGTTCACTGCACACCTACTGCCTACACACTCCCATTCTTGTTAATCTTCACTCGCTTTTTTTTTTTTCATGCAATCTCCCCTCTCAGCAAATAACCCCTCACACCCATTCCCTGCAACCCCCATTTTGCCCTCACATGCTTGGCACACACAAACTGCAAATCCACCCAACCTCTGTACACACCACAAACTGCACTGTCTAACTCACTCCAGCATTGTACCCCTCTCTGAATCTCCTCTTTGTCATGCCACCGCAAAGCACACAACAGCGGGAGATGAAATGGCTTAGCTATAAAAAAAGGTGAGACCGAGACATTAGAGAGGACCTTCGAAGGGGATCGCGAGATTAAAAAACCGAGAAGCTCAACGAAACAGGGGGAAATAGAAACCAAGGGTGAAAAAGATCAAAAAATTAGATAGCAAGAAAGTGCATACAAACGAGAAAATAATCGGAAGTTAGGAGAGGGTTTCAGGAATAGGAAAGGTAATACACTTCATTTCTTGTTTACATGAAACTTCTTCTGTTTTCTTTGAACTTGATTTTTGGGATTGAAATCCCTAGAATTTGTAAGCATTGGGGTTTAATGGTTTCATATATTTTGAGGAAATCTGTATTTTGATCATAACTTATTCTTAATTAGTATTTTAAATTCCATTGTGATCTGTGAGTAGAATTGGATACGGATTTTGGCATAATCATGTACTAATAGGCTAAATTAGGGTCATATTCATCTGAGACACAAGACATTTTATACTGCATGACCTCTGAATTCCTGATTTTGCTATGCTTTAGGTACTGATTCATGTTCTATTTGGTTCAAACCCCTCAATATGTTTTGACACTATCTGGTATTTTAGTTCAAAGGGGGCTTCATTACGTTCTTCTTAATCGATTGCTGGTTCAAACATGGGGCCATTTTATGTCCCAATGTGTTCGTTCTTTTATTGGATTTCATCTTGCATGTTGGTTCCTTAAAATGTCTTATTCCTTCTGGATTCTTTGTGTTTTGCTTTGACATAAATTCTAGATTAAGCAGTGTTTGCTATCTCTGTTGGCTAAAATTTGGGGTTCGAATTTTATGTTACTTTACTCTAGGACTTTATGGGTTGAATTTAATTCTCTCTTTCGTTCATGCGTTGGGTTGCATTTGGTGATGTAAATTTTGTCTGGATTATAATCAAGTGGAAAATAGAAAAGGTCCTTTTATTTCCTAAGTCCAAAGTGTAATATTGTGTGCAACAATTTACATATGGAATATTTCTTGTTATTTGTTTTCTATTTGGTTGTATAAGTTTTTTTTAGTGTGGTTTGAGATAGATTGTGGTGTTAATTCACTTCTCTGTTCACATGGATGTATAGAGCCTAAGCTTTTTTTAGGGGTAACCTCATCTTTTGATGTCAGGGTAGGGCCTGTCAAATCATTTTCAAAATCTGATTCACAAAAGAAATTTGATGGTGTTTTAAATGTGGTTTAACCCTATGTTTGTCCTTGGTTGTTCTTATTTGAACATTGATATAGTGCTTTCTAAGTCGAAATCACCCATAATTTTCTTTGGCATTTCAAGTTAGCTTCAAGTGCTATGTGGGTGACCTTTCAGTTTTATTTTTGGGATAACTTGGAAGTGGTTTACCATCCTTGTTTTGAAGTATAATTGTAAACACCTGATTTTGTCCGGGAACCCTTTTTAAGTATAAGGTTAAAAAAAACAAAAAACAAAAAGAAAAACTGACTTAGCCCACTCACCTTGCACAGCCCAAACACTCTCAGCCCAACCCACCAAACCGAAGCCCAACTAGCCTAACCCAGTCCAATAACCAACCCGAACACCCGCGACTCGATCAGATTCCCCCCTCCTGAAAACCTAACAATCCCTAACCCCCGAATTAACCCATTTCCCTCATCTCCTCCTTCCTTCCATTTCCGCGAAGGCTACCACAAAGGAGGCACCCCAAAATCATGCATGATCCTCATCCCTTGGGATTCGAAGACTCGGTGGAGGAGGATGAAAAGGAAACTCCAAACCTGATTACTCGATTTTAGTTCGAATCACGCCGTGAGGAAGGGATTTGATCAGGGGAGTTGATTCGGATTCTTGACTATAAAAAGGATAGAAACTGAGCAAGAAGAGGAGGGAGAATTGAAAAGAGAGAACGAAGAGGGAATTGAGAGAAGGATTCTAGGATTGAAGGGTCTCGGTTTTGTTCTTAGTTTGGGTAATGTGTATTATCCCAGTCTATTAACATTCAAGGTTTGGGTTTTGATTTCATTTTACCCCTGAGGGTTAATAGTTCGAATTTAATTTACCTATTTCCTGCTATTTCGTTTCTGTTTTGACATATAATCATTGGTTCAAAGAGAGTGAATCTACTTTGATGTTCAGAATGTGATAAGAACTATTTCTCTTCTATATGGTTATGTAATAGCTAGCCAGATTTGATGCTGTATGAACCTCTAATTGTTTCACTACAGAATAATTTGCATTCTAGAACAATGTTTGATTGGTTATCCCATGGGTTGTTGTGATGTTAAATTGAACTCAGGATTCCTAAAATTCATTTGTTCTTGTAAACACTAGATTTTGTCCAAGCATAAAATAAAATAACAAAAAAAAACATAATAAATAAATAATAACAAATAAATAATGAATAAATAAATAAATAATAATAATTAAAAAAAAAATATATATATATATATATATATATTAAAATTTGTGATAGAAGAGAAAGAATGAATGAAAAATAAGAAAATAAAAAAAAATTAATTAAAACCCAAAAAAAGAAGAAGAAAGAAAAACAAAATTAAAAAAAAACAGAGCCCAAAACTCTCAGCCCACTATACCAAAAAAGAAAAAACCCCAGCCCAAACACACTCAATCGGACCAGTCCCCCTTCCAACCCAATACCCCAACCTCTTAGACAAACCGGACTGGCCCAACCCCTCACTCAGCAATCCACCAGCCCACTTAGCTAACCTAAACCCGGATACCCAATACCCATGACCCAAACTCCCCCACAATCCCTAATTCCCCAAATCAAAACTAATTCCCCTTGGCACCATGACTTCTGGCCAAAATCACGCACCTGATTACCCTTCGCAACACCACGAGTTCTGGCCGTAACCACGCACACCTGAAGGATGTCGTGAACCTCTCCTCTTTCCTTCCTCGAATCTCCATCGTCTCTCTTAATGGGGAAACCTTGAATTTATTCGCTCCTGTTACTTCGATTGACGTCGTAGGGTGGAGGATTTGATTGAAGGGAATTGATTTCTATCCTCCAAATGGTTGGCTATAAAAAGAGGAGAGAACGACTAAGACAGAGGACCCAATGAGACTCACCCGAGGGGACCGAAATCCAAGCAGAGAGCTTCTAAAATAGAGGGGAACCCGAGAAAAGGATCAGAAATCAGAGGAGACCGAGGTTTCTGAAGAGGAGGGCCACGGATCATATAGCTGGAAGAATTTCTAGCAAGTGTTTTTTTTAGGAGAAAAATACCTCATCATCCGTATGCATCGTTACCTCTACAAATTTAGGGTTTCATCTGGGCAAGGTATTTGTTTTATTGTTTTGTCACTTTTTTAGCTTGTTGATGATGTAAAGTATTTGAGGTTAGCATGTCTTGGGGGGTGGTTAGAATATCCGAAATAAGGTGCTGTAGGAATGTGCTCACCATTTCAGTTGTAATTGGTTTGAAATGTTTTGTAATGGGAAATTCACTTTGATGTTCAAAAGGGTATAATTTCTTGTTCTGTTCTGTCCGGTTCTGTAACTTATGGTTTGAAGTAAGTAGGCTTGCATGGATGATGTTTCATGATGTAGAGTTTAGAGTTTTGGTCCTGAATTACTGGTTTCAAAATTTTTTTTTAGTTGCTAAAATTGATTCTGATTGAGTTTTTGTCCTATTCTGATAATCCTGTTTAAGCATGCTTTGATTACTCCCATGTCTAAATTCGGCCTATTTGATATTGCTCAATCTAGAATGGATGTCCCTTGCTTGTCTGAGGTTTTATTTTTTGGTTTAGGAATATGTTCTGTGTTCACATGTTGCTCGTGTATGTCACTGTGATTTGATTTTTATTTATGCCAAGTTGAGGTTTCATTCCCAATTCAAAGACAAATTTGAATGAAGCACTTTGAACCAAGCTTGTGGTTTTCTTTGTGCTTGTTTGATTACAGCCGTGATCCAGAGTTTGCATCAGTGATATTTGGTTTGCCTGAAGGATGTTTATTTTCATTTGCAATCAGCCATTTTTTTTTATTTTACTTATCTTGTTTTACCTTTTCTTTTTCACTCTTTTCTCTTCTCATGGGGGGATCAAATTTTCAGTTGGTATTTTGAGATAACTCAACTGTTTGTGAGTCATCCTAAAACAAATCTGGTACCTTAACTCAAACTCAATAAGAATTTGTACTGAGCTGTGGTAATTATGGAACCGATTTTCTTTTCTGGAATTTAATTAAATTTGGGGTGGGACTTGTTTGAATTTGGCTTAGGGTTGGTGCTTAATTTCAAAGTTGGCTTTGGGTAGGTAATACATTTTGGTACAGTAAGTTTAAGATAGGGTTAGTTTTATCTGGTCCTTAAAATTCCTTTTTGGGATCTTAACTCAAATCCTTTGAATCTTAGGTGGGTCCGAAGCTCACACCCTTGATTTCTAAATTATGGGACACTAAATTGGGCTTTAAGGGACTAAACTCGGATTTCTTTTTTTATAGCAAAATGGCTTTCAAATAGCCATTCTAAATCAATTGAGAAATGGGTCCAATGCAATTTCTTTAACAAAATTGACTTCCAAAAAAAATCCCACATTGTATGGCCAATTTTCAAAAAGGGACCCAATTTTTGTATTTGAGGTATTGGTTTAACTTAGTCTTAAAAGGGAATTTTACGGGCCCATCTAAATTTTCTCAAAGGGGTTTACGGTCCAATAGAATTAATATAAAGGCTTCAATGGCTTATTTGAATTGCTTTCAAAAGAGGGGTCCCAAAGGCCCATTGACATTAATTTTAAAGTAAACTTTAAAGAATTCATCTGAGAATGGGTTTCAATGGCTCATTAAGAATTAAAAGGAAGTATGGGCTTAAAGTGTAGAAATTAGTTCAGAAATTTGAATTTTGACCCCAAATGTTATCGAAACTTGAATTTCAACTCTAATTTTGTAGAAATTAGAATTTTGACCCAATACTCTTGAAAATTCAAAATTGACCCCAATACTTTTCAAAATTCAAATCTGGACCCCAATGCCTTTAAAATTTAAGATTAGACCCCAACACTTTTCAACATTCAAATTTGACTCTAATAATTTCAAAAATTCTATTTTGACCCCTGAACTTTGCAAATTCCAAATTTTGTTGTTCCAAGGTTTTTAAAAGA
The DNA here is from genome assembly GCA_034509205.1 of Ceratonia siliqua. Taxonomy (NCBI): domain Eukaryota; kingdom Viridiplantae; phylum Streptophyta; class Magnoliopsida; order Fabales; family Fabaceae; genus Ceratonia; species Ceratonia siliqua. The sequence goes on from JASKGM010015906.1 coordinate 30,229, forward strand.
TTTTCAAAATTCAACACTAGGATTCCCTAATTTCTTTAAACATTATGTAAAGAATTAATCTCTCATTTTGTCAGCTTTATGTGGAAATTTGTTTTCCCATATTGTCCTTATTCATTCAAACTTTATGTAGAGAATTAATCTATCATTTTGTTGGACCTTATGTGGAAACCTAATTTCCCATATTGTCCTAATCCTTGCTAAACAAATTCTAATTTAATTAATTCGAACTACGTGGACCTTGATCCCTTAAGGGTACGTAGGCACTTACATTGTAAGACAGGTCCAATTTTCTCATTTCTTTATTTTTCTCTAAAAATTAAAATAATACAAAGGGGTAATTCAAACAGTAATTTTAAGCACAAACAATTTAGGGTAATCATCCTTAGGGATGGACGTTGTGGGGTGCCTAACACCTTCCCCCACACGTAATTAGACTCCCAAACCTTTCTTCTGGTTCAAAGGGCCAGCTTTTGATTTTTAAAGGATCCCAATTATCCTTATAATTAATTGGTGGTGACTCCATTTTTTTATCTCTGTTTTTCTTTACCTCTTGTCTCCTTAAGGTCATGACGGTGCATTTTTTTTTCCATCCGTCATGTTGTGACAATTCCGTAGCAAATTTGGAAATTATTTGATGGTTCCCTAGTTCAAAAAAAGAAAACTCAGTAATTCTGTGACTATTGGTTTGTGATGTAAATTTGGGATGCATGGGGAACTTGATTTTTTTTTTGAGTATTATGAGGTATATAAAGATCTGAGTTTAGGGAGTCTCTTTGCTTGATGTTGGATTTATCTTTACAGTGTCACTTTACCATAATTGGTCATTGGATTTTTTCTATTTCCATTACTGATAAAAGGTTTTCACAAGGGATGCCTATGCTTGGGTTGCATAAACATTATTTAGGACCCCTAGTACCCATTTTGGTTTCGGATTAGGCTATGTGTTTGACTTTTGTTTGATGCCTATGAATGGCTTATGAATCATTTACACACTGTCTTTGAGTAACTTCTTATATTCTGATTATCATATTTGACTATTTTGGATTAAGACCCTAATGCATTAAAAAAGGGTATTGGTTTGATAACTCAAATCTATTTATATGATCAAGGTTGGTATTGTTTGGAAATGGTGAATAGTGAGTGCTTTGCAAAACTCTGTCTTGGTTTTCTCTTAAAGGCATTCTTCTAACTTTTGTTTCAAAATTAAGAATGAAAACTTATATCTCTGCCAAATCTAGTGGAGACATGTCCTTGCCATATTCTTGTCAGATTATGAATTCTCATGCTTGGAAGAATTATATTGTAAAACCTACTGCCTTAGTGGTTGTTTTTTTTAGAAATGCATTTGGCTGATGTACAGGGTATTGCTTGTGTTTAACCATAATTTGCCCTTAAATTCCTTGGATCTTAATCAATGTCATGCTAATGAGTGTTTATACGGATAGTTGTTTGAAGTTAAAAATGTGTCCTTTCCATTAATGAGCCCTTCATTTGATATTGTCTACTGTGTCTTGTATTTGTTATATCCCATATTACGATTTTTTTTATTATTTATTATCCTAGTCAAAAGGGAAGAGTAGTTTGTCCTCTAGGAGTTAAACGAAATTTAATGCTTGTTTTTTTCTGCTTGGACTCCAAAGGTCCAAGTTGAATGAAGGCCTCGGATCATGGGTCCCAAAGGCCCAACTAAATAAAAGGGAGCTTCAAAGGCCCAATATCCAAGGGCTCAGTCATCAAAGATATTCAAAAAGTACAAAAAGGATTTTAAGGGGCCCATTTTTAAGAGCTTACCAATGTCCATATATTTTGCAAGAGGGGTTCTAAAATCAAGAAGTTTAAGTAATTTTAGCCCGACCCCTCTCAATCTTTAAGTAATCGCATTATAGACCCCTAACCTTTCAGTAATTGCAGTTTGGCCCCACCACTTTTATAAATCATATTTTGGCCCCATTATTTACTTAAATTATATTTTTGGCCCCATCACTTTTATAAATTACATTATGGTCCTATTATTTACTTGAATTATATTTTTGGCCCCATTATTTTTATAAATTATATTTTTGACCCCATTATTCCCATAAAATACATTTTGGTCACACTATTCGCATAAATTATATTTTAACCCCAAGTATTTCTAGAAATTTCACTTCTCACCCCGATACTTTTAGCATTTTCAGCTTTGTCACAAAAATTGGGTAAATTAAAGTTTGATTAAAAATAATACAATCACCATTTTCATTTCATCTAAAGGACTTTTAGTAGAAGTTATTTTTCTCCGAAGTCCTAATCTTCGTGGCATTCAGTGGAGTTACATACTCCCTATTGTCCAAAATCTCATGGGCCTTCAGTGGAAGTTATTCTCTCCCGAGGTCCCGATTATTCCTTTCCTTAGACTTTCAGTGGAATTCTATTTTCCCCAAAGTCCCAACTCTTACAAGTATTCAGTAGAGATATATTCTCTCCAAAGTCCTAATTCCCTGTCCAGACTTTAAGTAAAAATTTAATTTCTCCTAAATGTCCTAATGTCTTTTCTCTTAATCAACTTAAACGAAACCATTTCCGAACTACGTTGACCTTGATCCCTTTTCGGGGTATGTAGGCATTTACTTAGTAAGGCAGGTCTAGCTATTTATTTCTCCATCTTTCTCCATTATTTTTTTATTAATAAAAATGGGTAATTTAAATAAATTAAAATTTTAAAGCACTAACAATTTATGGTAACTATCCTTAGGGATGGACGTTGTGGGGTGCCTAACACCTTCCCCACACGTAATTAGACTCCCGAACCCTTCTTATGGTTCCGAGGGCCAGTTTTTCTTTATTTTTTTAGGACCCCAATTATCCTTCTAATTAATTGGTGGCGACTCTCATTTTCTCTGCGTTTTCCCTTACGCACCCCAAAGTCATAAATGATGGCTTTTCACTGTGATACGAACCCTCCAGAATCAAACTGAACAGATCGTAGTTGAAGGAAGATAGAACCCTAAGGAAACAAAGTCCTTAAAACCC
>JASKGM010015916.1:3344-17059 GCA_034509205.1 Ceratonia siliqua
TAATTTTATAAAACAAAAAAATAAAAAATTTATTTATATAAAAATATTTTTTATCATTTATTTTTCATATTTTTTAAAAAATTAAAATAAACTAAAATATAAAAAAATTATTTTTATTTTTTTATTTTTAGTCATTATTTTTAAAAATAATTTTTTAAAAATAATTAATAAAAATAATTACTCAAATAACTTTTTTATTTTTATAAAATAAAAATATAAAAAAATAATTTTTAAAAATTAAACAAATTGTGATTGCCCAGCAATTACACATAGTTCTTCAGCGTAATTTGGACTATCACAGTCGCTCATATTTTTTTTATAAAAATGTTTCAAAATTCATGAAAAAAAATGCCATTGAATATAGAGATTCAATGATCCGTACAGTTAGGGAAGGCGCCCTACCCGAATGCCTCTCCGCGAATGTTACTGCGCTCCTTTCCAATCCGACGAAGAACGACACTCAGGTGAGCTCTCCATCTCTCTCTCCCTTTCTCTTTTGTAGGTCATTCCTGTCCGTCAAATCTCCCTCTTCGTCATCGATGCAAAAGGGACGAGCTTCTACAGGTCATCAAACAGGTCTCCAAATTTTATTTTTTTCTGTTTTCATATAACCGAAAGAATGGGTTTTTACACAAGTGCTCATTTCTTACTCTGGTTCGGCCTCACTTCAACTGGACTCTTCTTTCACTCCTTTGGATCCAAGTTGCAAATAGTTTACTGCTCACTGAGTCATTTTTTGGCGTTTATCATCTTTATTCGGCTATATATTGAATACCCATTAGCTTTTGTTTGAATCTTTTTGCTATCTCACCACTTTGTTGTGTTTCTTCGGAATTCGGGTGGATAAATAGCATTTGATAAATATGTTTAGGAATTATTCCTCTTGAGAATTGGGAGAGAGGCTGTTTAGTTGGCAGTTCAGTATTTGTGATTTTTTTTTTGTGATTTCCATATATTCATCGAAAATCCATATCAAATGTGATTTCCCTACATTCATCTTTTGCAAACCTTTTGATTTCGGAGAACAGATACAGTTTGTAAATGATGAGATTTGAAAAGGGAAATTGCTTTTAGTTTATGAAAAATGATAATGCCATAATGAAAAATTTAGGAGCATCTCGGAAACCAAATGCAGCGTAATGTTTTAGAAAATTTGTGACTTGTTATTGCAAAATTTGTTAAACTTGTTATCAGGCTTCCAGTGGTTACGCAAAGATGAGTTCCTTCTCTATGACACGAAAAAAGACACCATTTCAGAAGCACAGAGAAGAGGAAGAGGCAAAGAAGAAGGTAAGGGTTATTTATTCAATTAATTTAGTGCTTGTTAGAAAAGACATTTCTAGTTATCTTAACAGGTTTTGGCTCCTGCAGAGAGCAGAAGATGAAACTGCTCGCTTGTATGCCGAGTTTGTAGAGTCATTTCAAGGAGATAGCACCCCTGGGTCAAAAGCTTTTGTTCGAGGTGGAACAATTAATCCCAATGAAAGATTGAAAACTGATTCTGAGGGTCAGTATGACTGATGAATTTTGTACTGCCTGTCCCTCCTATTTATGTTTCTGCCTCATCTCTTAAAGTCTTGATTTTATATGTTTTTCTTGCTGTGGATAAATACGTAGCTTTTGTTATTATCTTGGATAACATTAATGAAAATATGGACCTTTTTTATTCATTCGCGGATGGCAGGTGAAAAGTCCAAACATGGGGTATCTGGTCCAAAGAAGGGCAGTAGGTAAATGAAATGCTTTTGATTAACCATGTTGCTATGCTCTTTTAATCAGGCATCATAAGTAAAAAAATTACATATCTGTCACATATAGTTTTATTTTTGTTAGGTTTGTACTTGCAGATATAGTAAAAGGTATACTTCATTAATATAGTTTAAATGGATAATGATATTTTTAAGGATCTCAACCTAATCTAAACAATTCTTGTAGAATCCTAGTATCACTGGAATGTTTATTTCAGGGCAGCATAAAATGTAGTTTTTCTCCAATTCTTTGAATATGTAATAAGTTCTGCTTGACTAAAGGAAAATCTTGGTTTAGAAATTGGGGTTCTACTTTCTTCTTGCCAGATCAACTGAAATTCCTTATGCTGTTGTATGACTTGAAAACAAGAACTTGATATGGATGGGTTTATGTTAATATTAATAAAGAATAGTTTGTGAGAAGTATATATAGGCTTTTGCTTTATTGAGATCTCCTAGATTGGCCAAGAAAATTTATCCCCAAATTTGTATGAATGTGAGTATTTTTAGTTGTGGAGTAGACTACTTGAATTTATCACTTATCAAGTGATATAGAACAAACTGCCATGGAGTTCTTGGACAAGTTTGAGCATCAAAAGAAATTCAGGAATTAAATGTCTTTGTGTTTTGATGTTGTTGCTGTTGTGTAGTTTAACTTAGTTATTTGTCTGTTGTAGTGTTGGTAATGGCCTTTCTGTTATTATATTTCAGACTGTGGCTAGTTTGGTCATTTGTAGTTGGTTATGAGGGGCATTATTGTCCTTTCACATTGTAATTCTGTTTAAAACAATTCTGGTGTATTTTCTGAAGTCAGAATAAAATTTCAGAATTGCTATTTGCACTACAGTGTCATCGACACTTCCTGGTTGAACCCAAGAGGGTTTTCTTGCTGATTCACTTGCGTTTGCAAGTGATTTGAGTTGCAAGTAGGAGTAATTTCACTGCCTTCTCTGTATCAAAGTGGCATTAGAGCATGGCATTTCCTGGTTCTACAGCCGGCAGTGGTGACGGAAGCCAACCAAGTGAGGCGACTAGAGGAGAATAGGTGTTATGGGTAGCGATGGAGGAATAGAGACGTGCGTTGAGGGAGCAGCAACAACAAATGACTGAAATCAGGGCAATGATAGCCGAATTGGGGATTCACGCTAACAAAACTCTCAATGCAACTCCAGAAAATGGAAATCGAGATGTGGGTCAAATGAGAAGAGCTGAAAATCAGAGGACCCAAGTTCCAAATGGTCGATTAGCAGGTAGAAATGGAGGTTTTCAAATTATTACCAGCTCATATTTAGGGGAAGAAAATTTTATTCCTCAAGAAGTAAGAGGCAGAGGCAATAATAGGGGTTAGGAAGATTATAAAATTAAAGCAGACATCCCAACCTTCAATGGTAATTTGCACATCGAAGAGTTTCTAGATTGGTCGTCCGAGGTTGAAAGATTCTTTGAAATGGTGAAAGTCCCAGAAAGCAAAATGGTGAAATGGGTAGCCTATCAATTTAAGAGTGGAGCTGCAGTCTGGTGGGATTAGTTACAGCAAAATAGGAGGAGGCAAGGGAAGCAACCCATTAGAACCTGGAGAAAGATGAAGTAGAAGTTGATGGCTAGTTTTCTACCCCCTGATTATGAATAACACTTGTTCTGCATGTACCAAAGTTGTGTTCAGTGAGGTAAGTCAATGACTGATTACACTGCCTAGTTCAACACATTATCTATTCGTAATAATTTGAATGAAACAGAGCATCAGAGGGTGGCAAGATACTTGGGTGGTTTGAGAGCACAAATAAGAGAAAAGGTAGAACTCCAAACCTTTTGGAGTGTTGATGAGGCATATAATATGGCCTTGAAGGTAGAGTGGATGGAGAAATCCAGTGGTATATAAACTTACTCCAGGAAGAAGTGGGGTAGGGGTAGTGTCTAGTGTGGGAAACGAAAAGCACCACAATCTAGTGGGTTTGACCAATCCCAGAAGACCCTTACAACTCAGTCTAAGAAAGCTGGTGGTAGTGGTTATGGTGGAGGACGATGGGGTAAGTAGCTTGTTAATCAGGATTCCTCCAAGGGATTTAATCCTTACTCCAAAGGTGCCCCAATAAAATGTTATAGATGTGAACTAGGGCATAAGTCAAATGAGTGCCCTTCCAGGAAATCCGTTAACATAATGGAGCCTGAAGAAGACGAAGAGGATGAAGAGGGCCAAGAGTAGTTAGAATTTGATGATGATGTGTATGAAGTAGCTCGAGGAGATGATTATGATGGGGAGTGGGTTAATTTAATTGTTCAGAGGATTTTTTAGTCCTCACCTCGAGGAGAGCCTTCCTAGAGGCATAATATTTTCCCGTCATTATGCAGCATTGGTGGTAAGGTGTGCAATTTAATTGTTGATAATGGTAGCAGCGATAATTTTGTACCAAGGAAATTAGTTGAACACTTGAATTTGCCTACTAAGCCACACCCTCATCCTTGTATGATTGGTTGGGTAAAGAAGGGACCTAGTGAGAAGGTTTTTGAAGTGTGCAGGGTTCCCATTACTATTGGGAAACATTATTCTGATGAGGTTGTCTGTGATGTCATTGATATGGATACAACCCATTTGTTGTTAGGAAGACCATGGCAATATGATGTGGGTATCACTTATAAAGGGAGAGATAATGTTTGTTTATTCTAGTGGAAGGGTCATAATATAGCTATGGTGCCATCTAAGGATGATAATGCTAACCTGAAAGCTTCTAAAGTGGAGGGGAAATCTTTTCTTGTAATGGCAGAAAGTGAGGAGTTTGAGGAGGATGCCAATAAGTCACAAGAGATCCATCTAGTTTTAATAAAATCTTTACCATCCTCAGTGCAACAACAAACAGTTAAAAAAATTTCAAAGAAAGTAGAACATATACTTCAGAATTTTAGTGAGTTGTTGTTGGAAGAACTCCCTAATCAACTACCCCCAGTTAGAGACATTCAGCATTATATTGATTTTATCCCTGAGGCTAGTTACCTAATTTACCACATTATAGAATGAGCCTTAAAAAAAGTGAAATTTTGAAGTAACAGGTGAAGATTTATTGAGGAAGGGACTTATAAGAGAAAGTGTTAGCCTGTGTGCAGTGCTAGCATTACTCACTCCTAAGAAAGATGAGAGTTGGAGAATATGTATCTATGGCAGGGCTATTAACTGCATAACTAAGAAATATCGGTTTCCTATGCTGCGGTTGGATGATATGTTGGATATGTTGGAGGGCTGCCAAGTCTTTTCTAAAATAGATTTGAGGAGCAGATATCACCAGATTCGAATTAGGCCGTGAGATGAATGGAAGACAACCTTTAAAACTAAAGAGGGCCTCTTTGAATGGCTTGTTATATTTGGATTATCCAATGCACCCAGTACATTCATGCAATTGATGAATTAGGTGCTTAAGCCAATTATTGGAAAGTTTGATGTGGGATACTTTGATGATATTCTCATTTACAGCAGGTGTGAAGAAGATCATCTGTTTCATCTTAAGGAGGTGCTTATGGCTCTCCAAGAGAATAAGCTGTACATACACCTGAAGCAATGTGATTTTATGACTCCTAGCATTTTATTTCTGGGGCTATGTTATTAGTGCCTAAGGAGTCCTTGTGGATGATGAGAAAGTGAAGGCAATCCGAGAGTGGCGTACACCCAAGAATGTCACTGAGGTTAGAAGTTTCCATGGGTTGGCTACATTTTACAGAAGGTTTATTAGAAATTTCAGTACTATTGTTGCTCCTATTACTGATTGTTTGAAGAAAGGACAATATAGATGGGGAAAGGAGAAGAAGATAGCTTTCAGTTGATCAAGGATAAATTGTGCAGTGCACCTGTGCTAGCTTTGTCTTCTTTTGAGAAAATATTTGAAATAGAGTGTGATGCCTGTGGTATTGGCATCGGGGCTGTATTGTCTCAAGAAGGGAGGTTAGTTGCCTTTTTTAGTGAAAAACTCAATGATGCAAGGAGAAAATGGTGTACTTACGACTAGGAGTTCTATGTTGTAGCGATGGCTCTAAAGTATTGGGGACATTATCTGATTAAGAGGGAATTTGTTTTATATACTGACCACCAAGCCTTGAAATTTCTTAGCACTCAAAAACATATGAGTCGTACGCATGTAAGGTGGTCCACCTTCCTACAGAAGTTCACTTTCGTATTGAAGCATAAGTATGGTATTTCTAATAGAGTTGCGGATGCCTTGAGCAGGAGAGCTACACTGCTTGTGACATTGCAACATGAGCTAGTTGGTCTTGAGTGTTTAAGAGAGTTATATGTTGATGATGGTGACTTTTGTGAAATTTGGGATAAATGTCTTTCTAATCAACCAGCAGGAGAATTTCACATTTATGATGGATATCTCTTCTTTGGGAATCACTTACGTATTCCTAGAACTTCACTAAGGGAGAAACTCATTCGAGACTTGCATGGTGGTGGTCTCAGTGATTATTTGGAAAGAGATAAGATGGTTGCCATGTTAGAAGAGCGCTATTATTGGCCCAGTTAAAAAGAGACGTGTGGAACTTTGTGAAGAAGTGTTATGTATGCTAGACTTGTAAAGGCTAGTTACATAATATAGGGCTCTATATTCCTTTACCTGTACCCAATGATATTTGAGAAGACTTGTCTATGGATTTTGTGCTGGGATTGCCTAGAACCTAGAGGGGAGTAGATTCAGTTATGGTGGTGGTGGATCGTTTTTAAAAAAATGGTTCACTTTATACCTTGCAGGAAGACATCTGATGCCTCCCACATTGCCAGGCTATTTTTTAGAGAAATTGTCAGATTGCATGGTTATGATAGATATTCAAAAGTTTTGAGCCATTTTTGGCTTACATTATGGAAGATGTTTGATATTTCATTGAAATTTAGTAGCACTGCACATCCTCAGACTGATGGGTAAACAGAGGTGGTGAATAGAACTTTGGGGAATCTTATTAGATGCATTTGCAACGAGAAGCCAAAAGCATGGGACCATGCCCGCTGAATTTGCATATAACTATCTCCCCACAGTGCTATTGGAAGGTCTCATTTCTTAGTAGTTTATACCAAACCTCCCTAACATGCTTTGAACTTAGCTAAACTACCTGAAGGTAGTAAGAAGAGTGTTGCAGCTAAGCATCTTGTTGAAGAGGTGTAGACTATCCAAGAAGTTAAATAGAAGTTGGAAATAGCAAATAACAAGTACAAGTTAGCAGCTGAGAAGCATAGGAGACAAAGAATTCCAGGAAGGGGACTTGGTGATGGTTTGTTTGAGAAAAGATAGGTTTCCTACTGGTATCTACAGTAAGCTGCAACCTAAGAAGTATGATCCCTACAAGATTATCAAGAAGATCAATCCAAATGCCTATGTAGTGGACTTGCAGGAAGAGTTTGGTATTTCCAAGACCTTCAACATAGTAGACTTGTATTAGTATGCCAATCATGATCAACCTCTCTACCCTGATGACAACTAGGATGAGTTTTTCTCAAGAGGGAGGGACTGATGTAGAATAAATTGCCATGGAGTTCTTGGACAAGTTTGAGCATCAAAAGAAATTCAGGAATTAAATGTCTTTGTGTTTTGATGTTGTTGCTGTTGTGTAGTTTAACTTAGTTATTTGTCTGTTGTAGTGTTGGTAATGGCCTTTCTGTTATTATATTTCAGACTGTGGCTAGTTTGGTCATTTGTAGTTGGTTATGAGGGGCATTATTGTCCTTTCACATTGTAATTCTGTTTAAAACAATTCTGGTGTATTTTCTGAATTCAGAATAAAATTTCAGAATTGCTATTTGCACTACAGTGTCAACGACACTTTCTGGTTGAACCTGAGAGGGCTTTCTTGCTGATTCACTTGTGTTTGCAAGTGATTTGAATTTTTGGCCTCTTGCGTTTGCAAGTAGGAGTAATTTCGTTTCCTTCTCTACATCATCAAGGCATAAGAAGTTATTATGCTTGGGCCCTTTGTGGATGTCCAATAAAATTGGGATGATACAGAAATCATTATGCTTGCAAATTAGTCAAATAATTCTCTTCTAGATTCTTTTAGAACTCCACAGTTATTATTGCTTCATCAAACAAAGTCACCTAGTGGAAAAGGTTGGTGTTCTTTGAGTGTTAAGATGGAACTTCTTTTAATTTTCCTTCCAATAATACATTTGTAGATTTTTCCTATGAGCTAAAATTTAGTTTGCTAAAGCAAACATTGTTTTATTGGTATATCAGTTAAAAAAATGAAGAACTTCTGTTCTTCCATCTTTGTTTGTTTGTTTGACGTATACTATGCATGTTGAAGAAAAATAGAAGAAATGAAGAGAAACGGAAAAAAAATGGGTATCTATTGCTCAAATTAATTCATGACCTATAGAAACCTCTAATTTTTAATTGTTGTATTTTCCTGTCCTAAGTTTGCACGTTAAGAAGCTTTTTTGTTTTTACTAGTAAGATTGTCTTTATTTTATTAATCTTGTTAGATTATCTAATCTTCAACCACATGAGCATATTTTACTACTGCATTCATTTTCTTTTAGCTTTTCTTGAGAAAGAATAGCATAAGGCTGATTATTTTAAGTCTTAATGCTTATTGAGAGATTTACCATTGGCCATTTTATTCCATTTATCAAGTTCCATTGCAAACATGTAAAAAAATAGCAACTATAATAGCATGCTGAAATCGTCTATTTATTTTCCACTATAGTTATATATCTCATATTATGTGATGAATGAGGCTGTGATAAAAATAAAGGTTTGGCCTGGCCAATACCAATAGTTCATTTTAATTTCTCAAAATTACAGTGCATTTGAAGCTATTGTCGGATTGGTTATGTTATATGCCACATGCTTTATGAAGACTTTGCTTGTGTGCATTCTCAATTTAATGCCTGTTATCTATAACTTAGGAGTATATATGTAATGGTTGCTTCTTTTATTTTCTCATTCATGTGGTACAAAGCTCTTGTTGAAAAATATAACAATGGACTATTTTTCTTAGTTGCACTTGTATGCTTTTTCTTCTAAGGTGCTTTTATACTTTTATATGCATTTATATCTGCATGCTTGTATCTGTGATTAGGAATAGATACAAGCTTGGGATCAAGAATTTGGTCTTGTTAAGGGGCTTAAAGCTACAAGCCTCCTTCAGCAGCATTGATCTCCTCTCTTATTACAATGTATAAATTGCTGCCCTCTAGGAAGTGATGCCCCTGTAGCTTAATCCTGGTCAAATTGCTAGTTGTGATTGTAAAATTCCAAGTTTGGACTCTACATATACCATGCATATCTAGATGAATTACAAGGTTTCCTTTTTGGATGTTCTATATTTTTCTAAAACTTAGCATTCCTAAGGTACATAAAGTTGAAAGGTGCCCCTTAATTGATGGTTACCTTCAGTTCCTTTGGATGAGGGAAGCCAAATAGGTGCTCAGCCCCTGTGAAGTGTAGTGCAGATGATGAACAATGAATTATTCTGTATTGTAGCATAAAATTACTAACATAACTCTAGTTAGCGCAGCATAAAATTTAGATAGGACAGTCTGTCTAGAAAGGTAAAATAAATGGATGGATTAATTGCTAACTGAGACAAGTGATAGAAATTAAAATAATTTCAATTTTAATTATTTGGCAAAAGCTCCTCTTTCGTCCCTTATGTTAGAGGGTGGTTTCACTTTGGCCTTCAAAATTTTTTTGTTTCAATTTTGTCTACAGTTTTACCAAACATTACAATTCTTTCCTAATTAGTCACTCTTTGTTAATGGAAAATTCTACGTGACTAAAATTTTACATACGACATAGGTTTTCCCCATCATGTGGATCTTACCTGTCAATCTAATTTGTTGAAATTTAGGGTTGAAGTTAAGGTTTAGAAGCTGGAGGAAAAACCACATTCCATCAATCCTTGTACCTTCCTTTATTTATAGAAATAGAGTTTAACTATAAGATAAACTTCTAGATATAAGCTAAGACATGAAAACTAATAAAAGTAGAAGACTATCCTAATTAGAAGATAATTCTGACACTCCTCCTCAAGTAGAAGATTATTCAAGCTTCAGCTTGTTACAAATAAAACCCACCTAAAAGGAAAAGCATAAAATAGTAACCAAATAAAATAACTCAATCATTGAAGAAATTAAGCAACTAGCACTTTCTACTATAGTTGTTAAATTTGCGGAATGAATCACAAATTGGATGGCATATTTTTGGATTGTGAATTGTGAATCGTAAGATTCATGAACATAATGAAAAATACCTTAAAATATATTATACAAAATATGTATATACAATAATACAAATAGCATAAACAAAATTTTCAATTATAAAATTTAGGAGGCGTAGTACCAGAACTACAATGCCACACTAGATATTAGAGAATGAAATTTTACCAACTGTGCAGAGAGCTGCAGATTGCAGAATATGGAGAAAAAAAGGTGCTTGTAGAGAAAGTTGAAAGAAAAGGGGGAGGGAGGAGCACATAGAGCAGTAGCAGAAGATGTAGGACTTTTGATATAACTTGCACAATTTCACAGTATTAGAGTCATATTCTAAGTCTAAAGGCCTAATAGCATTAGAAGCCTGATGCACTGTTGGGCTCAAAGGTTTTTGAAAAAAAGCATCAGAACACTTGAATCAGCAGGTGGGTTGCATTGGGCCACAATGGACTTGACATCGTGACTTGCTGCATTCTGATTTCAGGGGATGATTTCTGAATTGCCATCCAGAATTGCAATGATTTATGTGGTTCTGCCTTCAATTCATGCATAAGAACGATTTGGCCACCGATATGTATGAGTGGCCATGTGATGGAGGATAGGATAAGGATGTTAGGTATATTATGGATAATTATGATATGGGTATTTATCTGTAAATTAAGTATTTATGATATGGGTTATAATTAGACATATTAGGATATTTGAATAAACTAGAATGATTTGAATTTATCATAGCTTAGATTAATAGTTATCTAATAGATTAGAATTTTCTATTTAAGTAATGCTTTGTATTTAGATTACTCAGACTATTGGATTATTATTGAAATTGAGTTATTCATTTCTGTTTTCCCTCCCTTCTCTCTCTCAATTCTTCCTCTATCCTGTCTTTCTCCCCCAAATTCTCTCTCTTCGTATTTCTCCCTCCTGTGTCCAGATTTGGAGTTTGGATTCTTCGGGATTATATACTTGTAATTCCCTCTTCAATTTGTTAATTTGAAATTTTGTTAGTTGGAATTTTTCATTGTCTAAATCTTTTTCGAAAATTGAAGCTCCCTCTAAGGTTAAGGCTTTTGTTTGGAGTGCATTATTGAACAAAATTAATACAAATGGTTCGGCTTCAGACTTGTTGGTCCAATAAGGCTATTTCACCAGGTATTTCTATGATGTGTTATCGGAGTTCAGAGACAAATAATCATCTGTTTCATGAGCAGTGGGTTTGTCCAGCAGACTTGGATCTTTTCTTAACTATAAAGTTCAGAGGTTTTGGGAGCAATAAGGAGCAAAAGGTTCTTTTGCAGAGTGCTGTTTTTGCAGGATTATGGTGTATCTGGTTAGAAAGGCATGCTAGAGTTTTTAATCAGATGTTTATGCCGATTCATCTCCTTTGGGAAAGGTTTATCTTGTTGGCCTCCCTTTGGGTTTCAACACATGGTTCTTTTAGGGTGGGTGTCCCTCGTGGATTTACAAAGGGATTGGAAAGCTCTTTTGAGCTAATGTTTGTTTAGATTGTTTTATCTTTTCCACTTGTTTTAGGAGGATTAGTTATCCTCTGATGATGTATTTCATTCTCTTCAATAAATTCTTTTTTCTATCAAAAAAAGAAAAGAAAAGAAAAGAAAAGAACTCGCCAGAAAATTTTTCGGTTATTGGAAAAGTAGCTAGTTCTTTATCAGAAAGGACAACCCAAGTAATGTAGACCAGCTAGGAGAAGATCAAGGAAACTATTCATGGGAATTAGGTTAAAGACTTTTTGGAGTTGTTTCATTGTGTTAGACAATGCCGAGGAGAGGAGCAGTGAGAAGTTTTGAGGTTGCCGCTGCACGAAGACTGTAGCAAGAGGGTCATCGGCCTAGAAGGAATGGGTCGAAAATTTTTCGGTCGCTGGAGAAGGGGGTTGGAGCATTGCTAGAGTCGTGGTCGGAGCTTCAGCTATGAGAACTACGCAACTACTAAACCTAGAACTCTCTCTCAACAAGCTGTGATACCGTGTATTTAGGGTTAAAGCCATGGTTTCGAGGCTGAAGGAAAACACTTATTCCATCAGCCCTTGTACCTTCTTTTATCTAATTAGAAGATAAAATTCTAACACAATTCTTATTTTTTTTTGGTCTGTTAGACTCAAGGAATTTCACGTGGTAATAAAAAACACACTGTGACCCCTTGAATGCTCCCACACCATTTTGATATCTCTCCTCTTTCTTAAATTTTTTCTCCATGACATCCAACCCGAACCGTCACTTCTCTCCATTTTTTTCGTCCACCTTTAAGTCAAAAATGAGTTTGGGATGGAGTGTTCAAGCATCAAATGCAGTAGAGAGACAAAATTGTAAATTTCAATAGCCCAAATCAAATCTACGATCCCTAAATGAAACCCCTTCACTATCCCTCATCTCCATTGAAAAATTAAATTGACCCAAATACATTAATCAGAAAAATTTATGCAAGCAATTATAAGGCGAACAACAAATTTCAAATCTGTTTGGCCAGTTTATTGGGAAAGTGTAAAAAGCTGAGAATAATTTCTCACTTTTCTTTTCCATTGACAACTGAACTGTACATATATAGGAATTGATGATAGCAATCAATTCCTAAAGATAAGCAATAGCCTAATCTAAGGGATTCTATTTACATTAATTGTCCCTAGTCAGCTATCCTAATAAATACAATTTACTATCATTAACTACACCTGATTGGTCAGCTATCCCTTAATTTCAGGATTTCCAACAGAAACAACGGAAAATATAGCAGAAATTAAGACAGAGAAGTGAGACGGGGGGAGGGGAGATAGATAGTGGAGAAGGAGGTGGTGATTCATTTGAACTTCAGATCCTGACCTGAATGACTAAGAGTGGTAATCTATCATGGGGAGGTATTATATTTAGCTAGTCTGAATCAACATCTGAAATGGATTTTTTGATTATGGGATTAATGGTCTGATTGGTTGGAGTAAGATTATTTGTAGAATATTTAAGAGTTGTTTTTATTCTGTTTCTAAATAAATTTGAGTTCAAATAAGCTGACTAGGATTGCTAGTTAGTCCTACTTTGACTAGGAGAGTCCTACTTTTATGTATTTCCTATGTTCTGGACTCTTGTAGATTAGTTGAGATTTTTATGGGAACCACTTTGACTATAAAGGATTCCTATGATTCTCGATTGATAATCAATAATATCAGATTATTTTATTCCCTAAACTTACATGGTATCAAAGCCTTAGCTCTTTAAACATTAATGGCAAAAACGGCCATGACTGGAAGGCCCAAAAACTCGTCTCCTTCAGGGATTACGACGGAGAGTGAGCAATCTGAAACTAATGCAGTAAGCAGTGGGATGGAGCTCTCTACAACACATCCTCCCCTCCAACTTACGTTCCACAAATTAAATGGTAAGAATTGCTTGGAGTGGGCTCAGACCGTGAAGCTAGCAATTGATGGCAGAGGTAAGCTCGACCATCTAACAGGAGTTTATCTTGTAGTTAAACTCTGTTTCTTGTATTATAAATATAGGAAGGTACAAGGACTGATTTGTGTGGGTTTTCCTTTAGCCTCTAATTGGCTTTATCCCTAATTTCAACATGGTACTAGAGCTTGGTGAGAGAGATTTCTAGGTTAAGTGGTGTAGTTTCCATGGCCGAAGCTTCAATTACTTCTTTGGCAGAGCTTTGAGCTACTGCCACCCATATGGCCATATCTTTGGTCCCCCTTCTCTGGTGACTTGGAAATTTGCTGACGACCTTTCTGGTAATTTTTGGTGACTAGAAAATTTTCTTAGTAAGCACTTTTT